>JAODUO010000313.1:312500-330000 GCA_025642075.2 Ridgeia piscesae | reverse complement strand
ACTTCCGGGTTGGCTTAATTAATATTAGCGATCAGGTGACTAACTTCCCGGTACGTACGCTACAATATAAGACGTGTTCGAACACAGTATTTGTCAATGTAAATGTAAGTGGCCAAGAGATCACAGCTTTTGGCTCAGTCCAGTAGATCGGAGCTGCAAGTGTCTTCAGCCGGTAAGTATCATTTATGACAGGGATTGGCAACCATTTTAATGGATCTGACACGGACCAAGACATTTTATATCGATTATCGATCGCATAAGCCATGTGGGAATTAGCATGTTATATGTGGTTGGTATCTGTGCAGTACAGTTCCTATCCGTTGAAGTCTAGCATACGTATTATTGGCGTTATCAGTCAACACGTAAATATGTGAACTGATGGTTGTTTTGATGCCTACTTTATTTATTCAACGTCGTCCCATGTCACGGTGCATCATTGGTTAGTGATGTGCGAGAGAGACTACGAGAAATGAACTAAAAGCCACGTTGCCCTTTACCCTTTGTCATCCAACAATTTGGCGAACGTAGGGTTTTTGTGAGGTTTGAACGTGGACGAGCATCGTACCATGCAACCTTTTTCAACGACTACAGAGGCACTTGCCACATGGTCTTCACCATTCGGGATTTGGAAGCCCACGTGGCTTGATCGCGACAAGCAGGCGACCGGAAATGAGAATGATGGGGTGTTTTGCTTGTGTGTGAATGAGCGCTGGTACGATGTTTGCATTGTGCGTGAGCAGCTCTGCACCCCTCGCGTTGAACTGTTGCTTGAATCACTACGGCCACTGTATCTTCCCCGTACATATCGATAATGGTGTATGACTGTTACTTTCATACACCCCAGAGTCACGGTGGTTCTAGTCGCCTAGTAGACGCCTAGTTGTTATTGTGAAGGATCTTGGCGATTATAATCAGTGTAATATTAACAAATATCTACAATGCACCACCACAATGTACCCCACTTGCATGCACCGAACGATCAACTTGAACGACGGCCTGGTGCCTGTCGGCACACTGCCAAATGTCCACTAACAGACGCCGACCACCACGTACACTGTTCACCTGGTTCTTGATCTTATTTATACGTGTCTTCTGAAGCGTGCAGAATGTGTTGAAAAAAACGACTAAGTGTGTATTGACGACGGCTTGGCTTGATGGCAGGGCTCCAATTTCACGGAGCGTACTTATGACGTAGTAGCGGGCGATAACTCGTCGAAAGCCTAATGCGTTCGTACAGCTACGCTAGCTTCGTGTCACGAGTCTGCACTTAGGCTGTGTCACGTATTTAGTAGGCGTAACTTTGTGCTAGGTGAAATATTTATGGTATGTCCCCGAAATTCGTTGATGCTCCTTACACGCCCACTTTTTTTTAAATGTTTACACTGGATATCCTTTTCATTCATCAAAGCTTGCCATTTGCCATACGAACAACAAAGGCGGCAACTAAGGAGAACAATAGTGTCCAGAGACAGCACAACTACAGGGATAACCACGGCGACCTAATTAGTTTTCGGGAAGATTCTGCTGAGCGAAAAAGAAGCTCAAACGACTGTGAGAACTTAAATTAGGAAGGCAGGAGAAAGTTATAAACACAAGATAGAACTGATGTTTAAACATGTGATCATGTTTAGGAAGGCATGTCATGTCTGTCATGCTGACACTTTCCGAGTGGTCAATCTGAAAAAGGCACTGCATAGCTACGAAAGGCAGTACTTATAAACTGGTGTTGTCGTTCATGCGAATTGATCCCCGGTGCGTCTTGGCCTTGCTAGTCGGCTGTGTTCTAACCTTATTGTCACGTAGTTTGTTTTATTTCTTGCATACCTATGCCTTTGTTCATGCGATCGTAATACCATTCAAAGTAGGATAAAGAAAAACTAACAATAATCGCCAATATCATAGTGGAAGGCATTCATTGGTCTAACTAGCTTACCCCGGAGGTAGTTGGCCGGCCGCTTAGCCTCAGACAGTGAATCCACCGCCTCAGTTCCTGTTATATTTACCCGGTACCTACCTTCTAGAACGTTAACTGTATGTGGCGGACGTTTATGAAGAATTTAATCATGTCGTTAAGTCATAACGATAGATACCGCAATATGTCTAATGGTACAAGACTGAAATAATTTAATTTAGATACCGAAGACTTAATATAAATTTAGTAACCTTCTTGCACTCTGACTTGGCTGTACGTTCGACGGAAAATGTCCGGGGTTTCGACTACTGTGGTGAGTGACTAAATATCGTATGCACAGCTCCATGATTCAAAACTCGACACTGCCGACGTTTCAGCGGATCTTGACCCACTATACTTACGGTGAGAAATATCCTCTTCGAAGCAACTTTCGTTGAAGTCACCGAACAATGTAGACTGTATTTCGAGGTCTTCCATCGAACCCGTCCGCGTCCTCAGGTACGAAGCGACTGTTTCAGTTCTAGTCTCTCCAACGGGAGGTGAAACTATGACAGCTCTTTATGTTTTACATTTGTTTTTTTACAGCCGTATGCCGAACAGTATGGCATATTGTATCATGCAAATGAACGCAACAAGACCGACTGCGAGTATTTCACAACACGTGTTTATCACTTGCTAGTGAACTGAATAGCATTCGATACATCATCAGTCATGCGACTTCTGCTCGCTGATTGGTCAGGCCGGACGCATCAGCGAGTTGTTGGAAGCCTCCGGGCTGTGGCTGGTTTCAGTGAAATTTCCCACTTTGAAATGTAATTACCAGTAAGTCACTGACGTTAAAAATGTGATTACCGTTGGAAATGGTTGGTTTCTATTAACTCTGATGTGCACAGCATCTAGCTTTTCCCTTTTGTTTACCTTTAAGGTAAAGTTTAGGGATACACATAGGATGACATTTCTTAGTAGGATTAAATTGATTAAAAGTACAATTAAGACACTTTGCCATAACTTAGCATGGCATATGTAGGGGACAACCATAATAGGGAGGCAACAATATGCCGGAATACGTTCTTAGAATCACTTGACATAAATACATTTTTGGTTTTAACCTACCAGTAAATTTCATCAACAATAATAAACTTTTCGAAAATAAATGGTGTCGTTCTTACTGTGCATACATACGGTGTGTTACCGAGCTGCGTTTTTAATCCAAGCGTTAATTTATACAAACATACCAGTACGCTTATATTTTATTGGTTATTTGAATCGAGAACGCTTGATTTAAATGTGCATCACTAAAAACAACAACATAATGAAAGTTGTATTGATCCCTTGCAGAGAAGCCATGGGACTCTGCTGTAGTAAGAATTCGGTTCACGTCGCCTCTGAATCTGAGGTTCTTGCTGAGGTATTCACAGGTAATGACATCATTGGTTGATATTTTAAACAGTATCTTATCACGTCTACAAGGAAAGAATAAATATTATGATACACAAGAACATGCCTGGCAATTCTAAGTGGAGTAATTGTTCCTAAATCTGTTTAGGGGGATTTCCGAATAGTGAACACACCTTAGGAAGTTAAAATCGTGCAAAGATATAGATCTGCTACGTTACTCTATCGAAGTAGTTTTCTAGTAATTACAAAAAATGAACTACAATGCTGATATTATATATATATATATATATATATATATATATATATATATATATATATATATATATATATATATATATATATTATATATATTATATATATGTACTTTCATTATATCGACTTAATTTAACCAAAGGTAAGGTTAACTATAAAATCGTTACTTTCCGGCTCTGCCTGTCAACGACACTTTATAAAACGCAGTTACGTTCCAAGAGGATCTACTGACATGTTCAACTCCCGGCCCAGTTTGCAATCGTATTTACTTGAAACCTTTCTCCCGTAAGCAAACACAACATGAGGAGAACTGCTTTTTTTCTCTCAATACTTTCAGAAAGTGACTTTGTTTGTACTGAAGTAGGTTTCTATAAGGTTCTTTCTTTTTCCTCAAAGAATTCTGACGTGAATTTGTTCTCCTTCGATATAAGATAGCGCCCAAATGTGCACGTCATGAAGCAAATTAAGGAGGAATTCGCACAGGGATTAGTCACCTTAGGAACCGATCTCGAGTAAATTAACTGTTTCGTGATAATCTATGATTTCCATATAACGTATCATTCCAGAACGCAGGCAAGCACATTTGTACTCATATACAGAGACACTCTCTATACATATGCACACACCACACGCACGCACGCGAGCACGCGCGCGCGCCACACACACGCACGCACGCGCGCCACACGCCACACGCGTACACATTCTATGTGCAAATATAAACAAGCATATACGTGAACTCATACGTCGGTCTACATCAACGCTTTACAATTAGGACAAAAGCAATTGTTAATGTTACCGGTTTGTAGTAATACCTTCAGTAAATGTATGTATTTGATTTGATTCGAGTGGCAACAATATCGAGAATACGACGAATATATGTTGTTTCAGCTATTATCATGCGAAGGATGGCAGTGATTACGCAAGTTGCAGAACCAGGTACGTAATCTGATTTTGCTGTGTGTGTGTGTGTGTGTGTGTGTGTGTGGTGTGTGTGTGTGTGGTGTGTGTGTGTGTGTGTCTGTCTGTCTGTCTGTGTGTGTGTGTGTTGTGTGTGTGTGTGTGTGTGTGTGTGTGTGTGTGTGTGTGTGTGTGTGTGTGTGTTGTGTGTGTTAGATGTGTTATGTTATATATACATATATATATATATATATATATATATATATATATATAAAATATATATATATATATATATATATATATTTATATATATATGTTTATGTATATGTGTCATTTAATCTACGAAAAGATACATAAAAACTGTTTCCATTGTGCCACATTTTAGTTGATTTATAACTTTTGTAGTGTCTCTATCTAGCGCTTATATTTCATTTATCGCCATTGTAGCGTTTCCGGTCAGGTAGTTATTGACTTCCTGCACAACGTCATTGACTGGTGCACACTTGGTGTATTATTGTGCACGAGGTGGCGCCATCGGACACACGATTATCGTTGTTCCTGTTGTACCGCCGCCTTGCGGTTACATTGTGTAATAATGCTTGCAGTGACGCTGTAGCGGAATATCCTGCTGCTGAAACGTACAGACGTTTCGGCCATGTCCGGAAGCGTCGGTGTCCGGAAGAACAGGGGGCTGTTTAACTAACAAACGGTGTCCAAATCTCAGCAGGGATATGTCGTATATCGTACCAAGGGCCGACAAATCCTGCCGCATCAAATCAAAATGAATGCTCAGTTCGACATAAAGTATTTCGTTGGGAGACTGTGTGGTAACAAGGGGCGTGTACCATACACTGACTAATGCACAGTTGCCATGGCATGGGTTAGAATGTTGTCCTTTTGGGAGACGGACATAAATGTTTAAAGATTTGCAAAAGTAATGCAAGCCAACTAAATTAATCTAGTATAAGTTATATTCAGCACAAATAAACCACGTCTCGCCGTGAAATCTGCGCTTCTGAATTTGATCGAAGCGACAATAGATAATTTTTCAGCGGCGGATTCGTGCTGAATAAAATTGACAACACAATAGTTGGCTAGCACTCATAAATATTTCTAATCGTGCAAGAATTATGAGTTTACATTAAGGCCTCTGCAGCTCTTAACAAGCCAGAACGTGCATGTTTATACCTTATAGTGTCGGTGCGACAGTGTACCGTGTTACAGCAGCAGGATTTTCCGTCCTTGCTACCATAGAGTCTATAACACATTTCCCCGCTAACATCTGTGCTCCCGGTGTGGCGGTTTGCAATGTGTATCCGGTCTAGGATGTCGTCCCACATAATTTTATTCGCGACTCGCGAAGAGCCACGTGACCTCAGTTGGCCGATCAAATTTGAACCCGTACCAGAATGTTGCGACTGAGCTCATAATCTACGCGGCGACTGTGTTAAGTAATGATTAATTTTCGTATGCTATAGCGACGACCTACTGGTCGCCTACGGTGCAGTGTTTACGGCATTTCAGCTACATCCGCGCCAAACTTGCGCAGATATCGACATGTCATTAAAATGCGGAGATTTGTGTTTCACACGAGGCACGCTGAACGGTACAAAAACACTGCGGTTGAAACGGAGCCTTAAGATGCGTAACGCTCTGAGACAAGGACACTATGAAAAACACTTTTTTTGTAAAGAATCACAATTATGAGGTTTTGTTATGTTTATTAATACTAATTACAAAAAGTAAGCGCACCATTAACATAAACTATACTATGCATGGGTCACGCATACTTTTGGGGTGTTCAGGCAGATATCTTGATTGACCGATTGGCGGAGTTTGCTAAACAACCTGGATACATCAATTGTATGGTATATTACGGGAACACTTTCTGCCGTACAATGCCAATCCTGCGGTCGCTGTGCATGCGCTGTGTTTCCGTTATTGCGCAGGCCTACTACTGTGTGTAGCGACGCCCTCTAGTGGGTATTATTACCGTTATTTCTGGTGGGTATTATCAAGGATCTTATAGCTGTAGAATCCTTGGTATTATTATCGTTATTTCTGGTGGGTATTATCAAGGATCTTATAGCTTTTAGAATCCTTGGTATTATTATCGTTATTTCTGGTGGGTATTATCAAGGATCTTATAGCTATAGAATCCTTGGTATTATTATCGTTATTTCTGGTGGGTATTATCAAGGATCTTATAGCTATAGAATCCTTGGTATTATTATCGTTATTTCTGGTGGGTATTATCAAGATCTTATAGCTATAGAATCCTTGGTATTATTATCGTTATTTCTGGTGGGTATTATCAAGGATCTTATAGCTATAGAATCCTTGGTATTATTATCGTTATTTCTGGTGGGTATTATCAAGGATCTTATAGCTATAGAATCCTTGGTATTATTATCGTTATTTCTGGTGGGTATTATCAAGGATCTTATAGCTATAGAATCCTTGGTATTATTATCGTTATTTCTGGTGGGTATTATCAAGGATCTTATAGCTATAGAATCCTTGGTATTATTATCGTTATTTCTGGTGGGTATTATCAAGGATCTTATAGCTATAGAATCCTTGGTATTATTATCGTTATTTCTGGTGGGTATTATCAAGGATCTTATAGCTATAGAATCCTTGGTATTATTATCGTTATTTCTGGTGGGTATTATCAAGGATCTTATAGCTATAGAATCCTTGGTATTATTATCGTTATTTCTGGTGGGTATTATCAAGGATCTTATAGCTATAGAATCCTTGGTATTATTACGTTATTCTGGTGGGTATTATCAAGGATCTTATAGCTATAGAATCCTTGTATTATTACCGTTATTTCTGGTGGGTATTATCAAGGATCTTATAGCTATAGAATCCTTGGTATTATTACCGTTATTTCCATTTGAGTGCGCCTGTCTTTTTGTGCCAGTTATAATCGCTGAGATTTGTATTTGTGAACTGAGTTAACGGGTAGACATTCCATTGAAGGTTTGTTACTCATCATTATATAACATGAACACAAAGAGGTATATTAAGTATTAATCTGTTTCCGGTTTATCTTGAAGAAGAAGGAGACACCGAGAGTGACAAGAAGATCAAGGCCCTTGCCGTTATGTTGTGGCTCAAGGAGTTTGACCACTATTATTTATGGAAATTTGTCTCTCACTACTTCGTCCAAGAAGGACACTTGGACATGACCAGTGTGCTGACAACTACAAATCTTAACTATCTAGCGTCGTTCTTTGCGAGTGGTGAAGCATCTGGAATCACCAGCCTCGAGTATGTACCTTGTGTATTGCTTATTGTTTAATAATGTATTTTTGCATATCATGAGCAACACTACCGATACAAGAATACCTTATGGGCACTATCCTGTAATACAAATTATTTTAGAAAGACTTGTCATATAATTACGTATAATATACCTCTTTAAATTAAATCCTTTGTGTTTGATAATAGTTTGCCAATTGGTAGATCAGAGGCCAATAGTTCAATCATGCGATAGAACACATAAACATGCAAGTGTTCTTATGTGTGATCGAGATATTATCTATATTATATGGCTGTCTTGTAATCCGAGGATTTACTTTACAGTTTGAGCAACAACGACGTATTTGCAGATGAACAGGCTGGGGAATTAATAGGAGCCGGGCTGTCTCAGATGCACCAACTGCGTCAATTCAGGCAAGTAGCATTAACAGTGGAAGTAAGTATGGAAAGTATGGACTGCGCAGGAGGGTAATTCAGTGGCACGTGAGGCAATAGGGACAACTGGAATTTCGCTGGGAGGCTATGATTCTGCTCCCACAGGAACTCAATCTTATCCCGAATATGGGATTTCGGCGAGCGCCAAGTGAGTGCTTCAAGATGGTTGTTTTAGCGAGCGGTGTCAATAGGGTGCAATTAGAGATCTTTGGTGAGGTTCAAACATTTCGAAAATCGCCGCGAAACTTCTTCGACAAATATGACGTCCCCCCGTCTTCTAATTTTACGACAGGCACAGCGCTGAAAGGTGCTGAAGTTCCGGTTCTTAGCTCGCCGGATATTAACGTTCCCCGCCAGTGAATATCATAGAGACAGATTGACTGGCCTTAGACTGTTGTCATAGGCGCTGGAATAGGGGGCACATTTCTAGGTGAGGGGCAGATATGTACGGCGAGACGGCTGCGGATGTTACACCACACCCCCGTCTTCTGGTGTCTGTCTTCCGTTCAGCCGAAGAGAATCTGATGATTTTATTGCGCCGCGGCTGCAAACGATGCATTGTCTCCCATAAGCCTCGTCTTCCGTTGTAACGATTCGCTGCGAGACAGCAGACACGGAGTGGCTCTGAAGCTCTAGCTAGGTTCAGTCTCCAAAATTCATTTAATTTACAGACTATTTTGTCTTTTTTTAAAATAAATATTGTTGTTTTCATACTGTGGAGTGGATCGGCTAGCCCAAAGTGTAATTGTGTTATTCTGATAGGAAACGACGTTTGAATTTGCCAGATGTGATATACGATTATGCTGGAATGCTTTAATTGCAGAATGGTGCGATGTGAGTTTACCTCCGAGTCGCTGCTTTCTGTCTTTGTCGGCCTCGTGGATGGATGCCCTCGGTTGCAGCGAATTGAGTAGGAACACGTTTGACTATTTCACTCAAATTATACTTAATCGTAATAGGGAGATGATTCAAAAGTGTTGGCTCAGCCACAGAGAAGGCACGTTTATCAATAGTCAGCTTAGCATTTCTGCAATTAATAGTCAATTAGTTTTTCCATATAGGTATCAGTAATTATAGGGAGGTAACTAAACGAAAATATAATCCAAGCGGGCACACGACGTCGATTATTGGTTGTATACACACCACGACGTCGAACAACGTACATACAATGTACTTATAATTCGGATTGTCGACGTCGTAAGGACGTCGAAAATTGTCGGGTCGTCGACGTTGTGAGGACGTCGAAAATTGACGTCGTCGCGGCGTTGACATGACGTCGACAACCAAATCCGACGTCTTAACAACGTCGGGTCATCGCCGTTGTATAGACGTCGAAACGCGACATCGTCACGACGTTGACATTACCCATCGAGATTTTAATACGCAAATGACCCGACGTTGTAAGTATATCGAAACTTTTTTGTTATGATGTTGAAATCGTGTCCACAAGAAAATATGATTTATTGACAACATAGACTCATAATAATTTAATGTTTGACTTGAAAAGTAAATGACATTTAAAACCGAATCCCATATGTGTGTAAATTGGTTTTCAATGCTGCGTGAACGTCGGACGCATCATTAACTACGATAATAGGGACGTGTAGTATGTATGTATGTATACA
Source organism: Ridgeia piscesae (assembly GCA_025642075.2). Lineage (NCBI taxonomy): Eukaryota > Metazoa > Annelida > Polychaeta > Sabellida > Siboglinidae > Ridgeia > Ridgeia piscesae. The sequence goes on along the minus strand of JAODUO010000313.1, from coordinate 320,211 downwards.
TGCATGAATGTATGTATGTATTTATGTATGTATGTATGCAACGTATGCATGCTTGTGGTTCTGTACCACAAACATGGAAGGATGCCAGCATTGTAACCATCTACAGGTGATCGAACAGATTGTGGGAACTATAGAATAATAATAATAATAATAATAATAATAATAATAATAATAATAAGGTTATTTGTTGGCCAATATCCTCGAAAATCAAGCTCAGTGGCGCGACAAAACCAAGGGGTTAAGCAATTGCGTAAACGTAGAACAGTGCGTGAGTCGTTGATGGATGGACGAAGGTTCTAGGAAGCTAAGGAGGATAGGCAGCATTAAAGAGATATGTTTTTAGACGTCGGCGGAAGGAAACTATATTACCTTCCGACTTGACACTGACAGGAAGCGAATCCTGTCAGTGTCAAGTCGGAAGAAGAATCTCTCTTCTTTCCATAGCAGGCAAGATCTTAGCCAGGATCCTCCTCAACAGACTATCTACCCACATAACACCAGAGGTAGTTCCGGACACACTATGTGGCTTCAGAGGTAACCGGAGCACCGTGGATATGATATTTTGTCTCCGACAGCTACAAGAAAAGTGCCTGCAGGACAGACCACTATACATGGTATTTGTTGACTTCAGTAAGGCGTTCGATACAGTTGGGAGGACCGGGCTATGGCAGCTACTGAGGAAGTATGGATGCCCAGAGAAGTTCACAACTATGATCGCAGATGACAGTGCGCTGGTTGCACACTCTGCTGAAGAGATGCAGAAAATAGTGGATGCTTTCACCGATGCGTCAAAGAAGTTCGGTCTGAAGATTAACATCAAGAAGACTGAGGTGCTGTACCAATCCAACTCTACAGGAACCCTAGAGGAGGATATCATGGTAGATGGAAACAAGTTGAACTCTGTTCTGGAATTCACCTACCTCGGAAGCACTATATAAAGTAATGGATACATTGACGATGAAATACAGAGGAGGGTGGCCAAGGCTAGTGCATCTTTCGGTCGACTACGCCAGAGACTCTGGAACAACCACCATGTGTCCATGCGGGTTAAAGGCAAGATGTACCGTGCAATCGTGCTGTCCACCCTCCTATACGGAGCCGAGGGCTGGACAATGTACAGACGAGAGGTGAAAGAGCTGCATGCCTTCATGATGCGACATTTGCGTTCGATCATGAGGATAACCTGGATGGACAAAGTGACAAACAAGGAAATACTCGAACGGACAGGGCTGCCATCTATGGAAGATCTTCTGATCAAAAGAATCTCCGGTGGACTGGACACCTCATGAGGATGTCATCAGACAGGCTACCAAAGCAGGTTCTCTACTCTCAACTGTCGTCTGGTCACAGAAAGAGAGGGCGCCCTCGTCTCCGGTTCAAGGATATCACCTAGTGTCAAATGATGGAAGCAATCTTTGCCGCATCGCGACCGGCAGCACGATGGTGCAACGTACGGGTGTATGTACGTTTTATGATGTATAAGCCAAAGCAGACGCGAAATGTTATATGTATCCAGCAAGCAGGTATGGCCCATTGATATGATGAGATTGCAACGATAATGCTACCAAATAAAAACAAAGCAAACAGATTTTAGGCATTATATTTCTGACGGCGAACGCAGGCTACGTGACTACAGTAAAACCCGTCTTGTGCGGCCTCTGTCGTGAGCGACCAATGTAGTTTTGTCGTACATCTGATATACCGTTATTGTCGCCAACGTGCTGACTATTTTGTAATTTGAGGTTCATACAGCATCTTACAAACACAGCGGTAGATCTTTTTAAATCAGTTAAAAATCATTACATATACTGTAAATTATAGTTAATTGTTTGGGTTGGGTTAGTTATTTTGCATTCACTCTCTCCCGCGCAGAACCTCTAGTAATAGTAATTTGGCTTATGCAATACCAGTAACCCACGTGACCGACGTCACATCGGCGATGTTGAATGTGTTTACGAACGAAGTCAGAAAACGAAGAGCTGCCACGAAATCAATAAATATCTGCACGTAAGTGTCACCATCCATTTTATTAGGTTAACTGTGTTGTTTGTTCATGCACATGAGACAAACATAACTGAAACACATTCTTTGTCATCAAATAGTTTGCATGTTTAAGCAAGTTTATGCTGAACAGATACGAATAGCGTGAGAGTTGCTCCATCACTCACTAATTCTCAAGCGTACGTCATTTACGTAGTACAGTGAACATAATCAATTGATGCCGTTTATACATTCTACATAATATCTTTCATTAAATACTTTAGTGACAATTTTACAATATTTATGGATATCGATTTTGCCTTCATGACTATAAATACGTGTTGCCTAAATGTGATACCTTATATAGTTTATCACATAATTTATCAGCTCATGTGATCTCAGCCATATTTGTGATATAAAATATTAACGCATTTATAACAAACAATTCACATGCAACTATACACAGTTAAACATAGATTAAGTACGCACGCAGTAATACTGAGTGACCTGATTAGTTTGCCTATTACGGCAAGAACAAGCAATAGTTTTAGTTCAGCCGATTTTGTCGAATTGTAAATTAATAATACGCACATAAATCTTTGTCTTCAAATGCACTGCGTGCACAGATGGTTAATTAAACTATTATTGACAAGAAATTACAACAATAAAGTTGCATTTTAAGAATGTCTACCTCAAAAAGTTATCGATGGATTTCACATCCAGGACCACAAATCATGCACAACATAGACTGCCCTTGTATGATAACTGTTCATGGTTTAAAAATCAAATAAATTGAGCAGTTTCGTACAAGAAGATTCTGCAACAACGTCATGGCACACAAACTGTTGGTTTCAAACATAATGTATGCAGACATGGTTAATGAAATTGTTATTCACAAGAATCAACAGCAATAACATTGCATCTTAACTATGGTCTACTTCAAAGCAGTAATGGGTGGATTTCTCATCCGGGACCACAAAACGTGCACAACGTAGGCTGCCCACGAATGACATTGTTTTGACAACTGTTCAAAGTCAAATAAATCACATAATTTGAACAAAATGTGCAATCATTCTGTTCCGCACAAGAATACAACGACCAACTTTCAGTGCCCACGGAACATGATCTTCATCGTCGTTGTCATCTTCATCGGTGTCCTCACGAAGATCATCTCCCACGTCTGGGTCATAGCGTTGTCTGGCGATATTGTGTAATACATAAGTCCAAAATGGAGACATGGAAATCTCTTCTACATAACCCTAAAGTCCTTTCTAAGCCCCCGTGGGTTCGTGCTAGCGCACGTTTATACGCGCGTTACTGTTCAGTCTGTGGCCTGTTCAGTGGGAACAGCAAGTGCGGTACAGCAGCGTACCTCCATCGCACACCTTCCTTGGTTCTGTCCTGTTTCAAAGCTCGCTGTCAAGTGTGATTCTGGAATCATGGGCACTTCCGGGCCAGCGGGCTGCCACACTCGATATGACCATGTTGGCATCACGTGTAAACTGACAGTTCAGTGAGTGCCACCCTCTTCTGTTAATGAAGCGCCGCGAGTCTTCCCCGCCTGGATTACAAATTGCACCAGTTGCTGCCATCACTTGTGGCAAGTTGCTGCCATCACTTGTGGCAAGTTGCTGCCATCACTTGTGGCAAGTTGGCGATCCGGTAAAAACGTTCTTTCACTCGTTGCACTTCCGGCCTGCGAAGAATTGTATAAACACGTGCTTCCTCCTGGCCAGGGCGATGGACACCCTGTAACGTTCCTACACACAGTTGACTGGTGTACATGAAATATGGCTCCGATTGTTGTCTGGAATGTTCGACTGTAAAATTCAAGTGCAATAATCACCTGCAAAAACGCCTGAATAACATGATTCCTTGCAGTAGGTGGCGCATTGTCACGGGTTACTAGTTCTGTAATATATTGTATAGTGCCTTTGGTAAACCGAAATTTGTCAGTGAAGTCACCCTCGTCAGTAAATCAATCAAACAGATTCAATCAGCTACGAAACACTCTTTCTCGGCGAAGTTGGATTCGTCGTTGAACCTGCCGGTTGAGCGCAAGTGTATATCGGACATATCGAAATCTTTCAATCTGATCCATGTCTGCACACATATACCTTGAATGGTCGTCTCTGTTTCTTGACAACATCTTTGTTGGCAGGTAATCTATTATCACAAGACGTAATCCGAATGAATTTTAGCATAATCAATACCCATTGTCCATACTTGCAACAGAGTCACATGCACACAACATGCCACTGGACGCCTCAGAATGTTAGCACGTGCATGCGAGGGCCCTTCGCGTATGTGAAGATAACAGTTAGACCAGTGGTTTAGCTAGACCACGGCTAAACCACCTTTATGCATACGAGTCAACTTAGACCAACGGTTTTGTTAAACGCCAATTTAGCTATACCGCAAGTCTAGGTTAAACGAGGTCTAGCTAAACTAGCTTTATGCATACGGCTCTTAGTGTAGGTCTGGGCGGCACGCGAATGAGCGCATCCGGCAGATAAATGGGTTGGCCATGTAGGTCACGCTCACATTCAAACAAAGGTTTAATTGCAACCGTGTGTTAATAAATCTGGTCTACTACTAAAGACAACAAGAGAAGATCTGATTGGTCTTGCAGGAATCAGGGAATACATCTAGTCGGATTTCGTTAGCAGAGTGTTCTCTCTGTTATCCGAATCTATAGGCAACTTGTCTCCTAGCTCTGCCCATTTGAAGTATGTTAAACTGAATTGACAAACGTGTAGTAAATAATTATGTTATTTTGTGAACCCAAACTATTTGGTATACTGAAAAATCATTCATTATTCCTAATACGTTTAGCTCTACAGTGCCTTCAAAATGCCCAGCAATCGTTTACAACATTATTTAATTCAACTGATTGAGTGTGACGCGTATTTTAAGCAATTAATGTGTCCTGTCCTGAAGAGGCAGTAGAGAACGGAAATAATAATAACAATTGAAGGGAGTAGTATTCAAGCGTACATAAATATATGATGTGGTGAATATTATGTTTCAGAGAGTGTCCTGGAGAACCAGGTGGGAGAGTAGCGTAGCCAGGATTTTGCATTGGAGGGGGCCACCCAACAACGAAGCAAACTCTGTTTTTATATATATATATTATTATATATATATATATATATATATATATATATATATATATATATATATATATATATATATATATATATATATAATTCAAACCCAACTCGCTTAACATGAATACCGACATGATAACCACGTTCACCGACCAACGAAGCTGACAGTTCAGCAAGACCATTCACAGATGGCGTCAAATTTAGAAAGTAAGAGAGAAATGACACATTATTAAAGAGACACGATCCCAAGCCTATATATAACATCAGCCTATAGCCGGCTATCACTTTCCTCACGTTACTCATGACAAATACCAACATATACCTTACACAAAAGATGAAGTGGCATTGGCATTCAACCAGTATCTTCACACCATGTAACGTTGCGGATTACAATTGATAAATTCACGATAGGAAGTGGCATTTTCCCAGTGCAAAATCCACCAGATTAATTATTTTGGTTACAAGGAAGATTGCAGCCGGGGCAAACGTTTGGATGAAAATCGAACGGGTGATGGGAGATAGATGTATATCACGTAAACATACAGGAAATGTTCTCAGCTCGTGTGTTACCCCGGCCTACAAGAATGCACTAGAGACGATGGCACTATAACAGAGAAACAAGAGGAAAAAGGTCCAGGTTTGCGAAAAACAACCTGGTAAAAATAATCATGGTAGTTAAGAGAACTGATAAGAAAACATGGATGAAATGAGAGTGTAGGTTGGAGTGAAGGAAAGTGCTAAGACGAAATTGGTGAGGAGTACATGGGCTGGTCATGTGATAACATTAGATATGAAAAACTGGCAAAGAGAGCAGATACTCAGAAAATGGAGGGGAAATGAGGTCGATCGAAGAAGACCGAAATTGCGAAAATAGAAAAGTGAAAATAGAAAAGTGAGAGGAAGAAAAAATGCAATGGAAAAGGAAATCACGATCAACTCGCCCTTGACGCAGTAATGCCAAAAATTTTTAACTACAAAATGCAATTTTACCCTAGTCTAGTAACCGAGAAACTATTATTTTGAATGAATCTTTAATAATCATTAGCCATTATGCATGTCGAGAATAATAAAATGTTCATTGCTCTGTCATCTCTTATGCTGCAGCCAACGACAGAAGTGTATAATTCCTAACTTAATCCTACTTGAATTATGAAATTTCCTTTGCGAAAGGGTAGGACTGGGAAAGAAAAGCTTACACAGGCATCCTGAAACACATTGTATTTTGTGACCCTACGAATCAAGCAGACAGTTATTGGTACTGCGTTCCCCACCAAACTAATTTTGTTTCGGGATTGGGGGTCTTGTACCACCACTCTGGCCACGCCACTGAGGTGGGAACAGAGACAGGTGGTCACCTTAGCTTGGAATATACACCTGCCAGGGCTAGAGGTGGTGGACGGAAGGTGTGCAGCTAGTAAAGAAAGAGTTCCAACTTATAGTTAGGTTGTTTCGTGGAAACAACGTTGACTCCCGAGGTCGTATCAACTTTCAAATCGAGTGTTTTGTCGACGTTGTTTCGACGTCGGTACTCGACGTCGGAACAACGTCATTATCCGATGTCAACATAACGTCGACAAATGACGTCGATCCAACTTTAGTATGCACCGTGTTGTGAACGTCGTACCCGACGTCGGAACAACGGCATTCGACACAACGTCGACAAATGACGTCGATCCAGTTTTCATATGCACCGTGTTTTCGACGTAGCCGACGTCGAAACAACGTGGATACAACACTCTTTTGCCCGCTAGGAATTGTATGGTTTCCATCGAAATCGTGAATGATATTACAGACTTTGCATAATTCCCCCAGTTTTTCAAAATATAGTTAGAAACGTTTTGTCAGCGTAGTTTTAGGGAAAAAAAGATAGTTGGAAACAGAGATTCCCTGTATTTCGTGTCCCCCTCCTAGCCAAGTTGTTTTTGTATGGAACAATGTTTTATTGGCATATCTTCAATATCGACTTTGTTGGTTTGATGATGTTGTCTTCAAATTACTCTCGAAATGTTTTTTAATAAATAACTAAGACTGATGTATTTGACTTTGGGCACTAGCCTAAACTGAAGACAAAAACATACTAAAATATACAATAGCTCCAAAACAAGTGGCTTTTAAACTGGTTAGCCTTGTATTTCCTTCACGAGTAAAAGTTATTTATATATAGCCGTTTATGTCATCTCATATTCACCCCCCCCCGATGATGCCAAACTTTAACAAATGTAAGCATAACAACCTTACATGCAGGATACAATTACGGATCTAAAACATAAACTATATTAAAAGTATATTTATTTAATTGCAATCATATTTTGTTAGAATAATATGCCAGAAAGGGAAAGGAAAAGATATCCGTGTCAACTTTAAACTTTATTAATTATATAGCTCGTGTGTTATTTCCTACATTGTATTCAACAGAATGGACCTGTACGGTTGCCAGATGGTCCAAGCCACCCGTCTGGGAGTCTTGCTGCGTGGTTTGCCTTCAGGGTGTGATCTAAAGTAAGTACTATATTATTAACTATATATATATATATATATATATATATATATATATATATATATATATATATATATATTATCCATGATCAAGATAAGACCACAGAACGAATAGAGGAATTCCA
>JAODUO010000313.1:190000-307500 GCA_025642075.2 Ridgeia piscesae | reverse complement strand
AGTGTTTACATGTTGCGCAGCGCCTATGTCGCTGAGAGTTGTGGACAGTCTACGTCACACTCACGCATTCTCTCGCGTTACTCTTCGTGAGTTCCTCGTGAAATGGGCAACAATGACAGCGCCCATGGTCAGTGAAAATGTACGTTTCAAGATTAATTTTATGATGTATAACATTCTTACAAAATTAAACAAAAAGTATATATGTTACAATATTCTATATTGAATGGTATATGGAAATTGCGGGAATTTTAACGCATTTTCAACACTATGGTTGCATGTTCCTTTAAGTCACGGCTTCCAGTTAATGGATGTCTTTGTCAGCTTCTAAATTGCAATCTCAATCGGAGGGCAAAGATCAGTATAATTTCAGGTTGAAATGGCATAGGTCATAGCAAGGGTTATATTTTCGCTACACCTACACTGCAATAAACACATTTACTAGTAAGCCAAAAATGTGAATTCATCAATCAGTATGAACCGCAGTGAATGGTAATTTGGCGCAGTAAATTCTAAATCTGTATCTTGGGATTGATTAACTTCGCATTAGTCCCAACTGCCAGTCAAATGCTAGTTGACTATTCACCAAGAAAGCCAGGAGAGTGATGCACCCACAGCTGACCTAGCTAAAGTTAACAAAGCTCACTGAACGCTGGTTTACAGTCTTAGGTAACCAGCGTTACTCTGCCACAAGCTCGACATGAGCGATACAATGGCACATATTGATAACACCTTGATCACTGTTTTCACCTTGAGAAATATTTTAAAGCCTTTAAAACTGTAAAGTGTTTTTCAAGGGTTTGGTGGCTATCCTGCTATGCGAGATGTTTATGGGTTTCGGCCATAATTAACTATGTGTCAGTTTAAATAAGGAAGTATGACAGCAAATAGAAGTTGAAGGAATAGAGGAGAAATTGAGATGCACCCGGCTTCACTGGTATGACAACTATGACTATGTCCACAGAAGAGACAAAGACCACCACAGCTTTATCATCTGGACAGGTAAATGTGTTATAGATGGGTAGATATATCGGTGGACGGGTAAAATAATGAAGGAACAAAGTTGTTCTCGGTTGCCACACCAACTGTGTCGAATTCGCTTTCTGCCAGTGTTAAATCAGAAGGTAATACTTGTCATTCCGCCGACGTCTAAAAACCTATCTCTTTAATGCTGCCTATATCCTCCTTAGCTTCTTAGCATCTTCATCCATCCATTGACGATTCGCGCATTGTTTTATGATTACGAGTTTGCTGAATCCCTTGGTTTTGTCGCGCCACTGAACTCGATCTTTGTGGATATTGGTGGTATTGGTGCAATAGAAGCCGTTATTATTATATATATATATATATATATATATATATATATATATATATATATATATATATATATTAACAATCATAGGTATTGTCAGTTATGCCTTGAAAATAGGTGTCATACATGTGTTTCTAGTTGTTCATAAAGCACATCTCAACGGACTTATATGTATGAGCTAACATCCACCAAAAATGTTGATTGGCAAGAATGTTGATCACTACATGAGAAAAGCCGCAGAACTGTCCATCGGAAGACAAAAGGGAGAAAACCAACAAAACAATGGAAGGACAGTGAAAAAAGACATGTAGTTGAAGGGGCAGGAGGAAGGCGGGAGACCTGAACAAGTGAAGTGGCAACGACTCGTACACTGCAGGCCGACACCTTGGGGGGAAACATGGCGACAAATTAAGTTTAAAATAATTAGTATTTAAATTCCAACGTAACTGGCTAAGCCTAAGGCTTAGCCTAGCCCTAGACTAAGCATAATTACATGTACATGCATTATCATGATTATGATTACGTTATGATTATATAGTCGACTCACTCGATTGTATCAACAACCACCGATCTGATGCTGTCAATTGTACTTATTTATATGAGAAACCGGTAGGATTAGAGAAAAAAAATTACGTTCACGTTTAATCTGCAGCCAGCAGCCTATCGGTATCATTGACTGTCCTGACCTCGTAAGCTAAGTGGATCTTCCGACTTCCGTTCTGTTTCACGCTGGCCTGCGGCTGCGAAAAAAATCATGTAAAATGTAAACAACTTTTTAATTATGCTCTCAATATGCAATCTAATAGCTAATATATTGCGTTTCTCACGCACAATAATTGTTTGTATGTACATATGTGTTCGAAAATATTTGGCTAAAACTGGCGTGTAACTACTGTGACAGCGCCGACGCCGATTCCGCCGGTAAACGCAATGTCAATGTCATTCGAAGGTCAGGGACGTTTACTAGCTGCACCGGCTTTCAAAACGAACACTTGCAAGTGCTGAAAACATACCCCACGATCGGTGTCTGCAATATCCAGGAAACATCAGCAGTCCTTTGTTCTTTCCGAATCAACTCTGACTGAACTGAATTCGTCTACAGAGACAACGGGTCGGTTCTGTGTTTACGCTGAGCCGCTCACATGCGCGCGAAGCCGACATAGTTCACGAACCGGCCGCGCACCAATCACATGACAATCGCACTACCTCTGCATCAGGGCCGAGTGTGACTGCTTTGCGTTCCTTAGCGGTTATTACAGTCACGATCACTGCTAATCGAACGCTATCTAACCTGACCCAATTTACCCAAAAGCAGTCCAAAATTAATAATTTATTAGGCTATCTTCAGTATCTGAAATGAATAATTGAGTTGGAGCCACTGAGTTTATTGTGACCACAATGTGAAGAACGACCCTCCTTGGGACGCGTGCGCGGGGGAAGTTACTTCGCAGGATATGTGTGAGTGTGTGTGTGTGCGTTGGTGTGCCTCTTTCTTCTCGTGTGCGCTCGCCAGAATCGGTTTGACCCCCGATTCAGGGTAAAGTGACAGACGCTCGTTCCAGGTTCGATCTCGGATATTTTATTCACAAATTGAAGTTCACGTTCGTATACATTATTTCAAAAGATATACATTGCGTTGGCAATAGAGTTTAACATAATACTAGTAACATCGAAGTCACTGAGTGTTTGTTACCAGTCCACTACAGTGCTCCTACATTTTAAAGTTCTAAATACATGTCGGTAATTTTGATAGTCTCGAGAAGTATGAGTCTCATACTCATGTTTTAATTTAGACAGCCAAAAGGAGGGAGAGTCGCGAGCATCTTCCGTCGCCCTCGATCTCAGATCTCCGATCTCCCCTCTCTCGATCTCTGATCTCCCATTAAAACCACGCTCTCTCCTTTTATTGTAAACCGTTAAGTTAACCAGTGTGCATCTGTGCGCATGTGTAATTAACAATTCCGGTCGCAAGGCTTGCCCAAGGACGCTAGTTTAACATCATCACGTACTCGAGAAACACCTGCAAATCTATACAAATTCAACCTTTGTCCAAACTATCTCAGCTAGGATTTAGTCAATGTTCAGTAAATCACTCGCTGGTAATATATGGCGCGCCATCGGTGTGGTCCAGGATGGGTTTCCATTGAAGTCCTCGAGTGGGGTAAACATCTTTAGAATTCGTCGGGGTCTTTGTGTCCGCTTTGGCCTTGCTCTGGTTTTGCCTCTGTGTTAAGTAATACTTTCTAGACTAATAACGCTATATTGTATACACCATGAAATATTAAGCGGGTGGGTTTTTACAACAAGGATGCTCTGCTAACGATTGAAACGTGTTGCACGAAACACCGACAGGTGGCAACACTTTATGCTTCATGACAACGTTGCCACTGTGGTGGTCCCAGATTCGACCAGTCCAGCATTCGTCTAAACGCATATCGCGCATGCGCGCGCCTGCGCAATGATCGCTTTTATCTGTTCGGATGCGCTCTGACGTAGTGGCAACGGCATACGTCATGCCCGGGCCGAGATTCGACTAAATAACACAACACATTCGAATGAGTGAAAATGATCACATAAGTTAATCCAGTTTTTATTTAAGATGTGCGTGATAACAATATTATTTCAATACTTGATGTATTATTAACGGAAACTACGTTAGTAACAAAGGCGAATCCTGGCTCGGTACGAATCTGGGACCGCTACCGTCGCGATCCCACATTCGTACGAATCCTGGACTGGTCGAATCTGGGACCACCACACCGCCTACCCGCTACCGAATACTGGGTCACATTCAACGGTACTAAGATGTGTTTCCTGTCACGGAAAGACGCCGATGTCATGACAAATAACAACGGTATCAATACTGACTATAATAACACATTTTATATTGGCGATAACAACCACATGTTCTAATAGTATCTATGGGTATATGTCACTGGAATACAAGTATAATGAATCATGTGCGACCGCTCCTCCAGCCCAGCAAAAGCGGTCGCTCAAGAAAGATGGTCGCTTGTAACACGTTGCACAAAAATCATGTCTACATAATTATGAATGTGTGCACGTACATGTGTGTGTAATCTATACAGGCAGGTAGGCAAGCGTTGTACTAGTATAACGAAAACAATAAAATAAAACTTTATGTACTATGTATAAGCAAGGTTCAAACATGCATGTTGTATAATGTTCATCGTTGACATTGTTAATATCATATTTACAGTGATTGCTGTCCACTGAAAATTCTTCGAGCACTGTTTGTGAACAAGCCGAAGTCGCGCAGTGCCCGTAGACGTTCAGCTGCCTGCTGAAATGTGAGCGGCCCCGGTGCCGGCTGTGATGACACCTCCTCCTCGTCGTCTCCCTCATCCTCGCGCACTTTGATAAACTAATCAAATAAATTGACCAATAAGATAAATCGACGATACAGGTATTTAGTGTACTCGAAACCGACGACGATATACGTTACAAGATAGTTTATTACATTTTTCAAACAAGAGAATATTGTCTTGTGATCAGTGCAAAAAACAGTTATTACATAGGCAGTCGCAGCAAATATTGCCTACATTCACACTGGTTCTGACGGTGGTGCAGGGTTAGACAATTTAGTCAGTTATAAAATAAATACATAGATAAATAGTATTTATTTTAAAATAAATATTTTAAAATTAAATAAATATAATAAATAGATATAAATAAATATTGGTTTAAAATAAATTATTGTTTAATTACATTTTTAAACCTACTAAAATCATGAAATGGGTATAAACATTAAAATAAAACTAGGATTTATTGATAATCTTGATAACTTGAGATTTATAGATATTCATATTTAGGTTTTATTGGTAGTCGTTCATGGCAGGTACGTTTTAATCAGAAAAGATTCGTGCCTAGGAAAGCGGTCGTTCAAGACGGTTGGTCGCTCACATGGTTTTGCGGTTGATCAGGCTATAGACCATGAATTCCGCATCGCCCAATTAACGCCGTAACTACATACCTGTGCTGTATTTTAATGTTCAAGCATAATAGAGTATGTTATCTGCCTTATTTAAAATGACGTATTTGTTTTTCCATCATGATACATAGATATAGCACAAGGTAGAAACTAGCATATAAAATACCATTTTGCAGAATAGAACGAATTGCAGATATTATCTTTGGTGGGAAACTAATTTAGAACACTCCTATTTGGAATAGTTGTCTACAACATTGTGCCTCTTTGCACATCTTTAAAAAAACTTATTTGTTAGCTTTGTTACTTATTTATCGGCATTGCTAACTATATGTCGACTTGTTAACCCATGTGTCATTCGTGTAACCTATCTGTTCGCCGTGTTACCTCTCTGTCCGTCGTGTTACCTATCTGTCCGCCGTGTTACCTCTCTGTCGGTCGTGTTACCTCTATGTCCGCCATGTTACCTCTCTGTCTGCCGTGTAACCTCTCTGTCCGCCGTGTTACCTATTTGTCCGCCGTGTTACCTCTCTGTCCGCCGTGTTACCTGTCTGTTCGCCGTGTTATCTCTCTATTCGCCGTGTTACATTATCTGTCCGCCGTATTACCTCCTTGTCCGCCGTGTTACCTCTCTGTCTGCCGTTTTACCTCTCTGTCCGCCGGGTTACCTCTCTATCCGACGTCTGCCTTGTTACTGTTATGTCTGCCTATCTATTAGTAATGGCACCTATCTGTCAATCTGGCTATCCAGATGTATGTAATCCATAATATCCACTGTATTATCCGAAAGACCATAGTTAACCAACTGTTCAGTTGGTTACCAATCTCTCTGTCCAACTTGTCACCTATTTGTCCAAAATGTGACAGGCAAGTGTCTTATCCAATTGTTCATCGCCGTATTTATAATGCCCGCCGTAATATTTTAACACATCGTGGTGAACTCGTTACCAAAATGCTCCATCGTCCCGAGTCTCCACCGTCAAGATCTCTCCTGCATTGAATGTAAACACACATGGGCCAGGTTTCGCATATTATTCTTACTCTTCACGATATGTATCATTATGTGCATGTTTCTCTTATTACAAATGTTCTGCCCAGATATCTGAAATATTCCTCATAGTGTGCAATAAATCTGTTTCACATAAAAAAACGTATGTGTTGTGCTAATTTTATTAGGAATGATACTTATCTGCTTGTTACACGCCAAAAGTAATACTTTCAATAAAATAGGTTCATTCCTTATAACAAATCTCCAATGCCTTTCATACAATAATTACTTAATGCAAGAAATTCCCGCAAATAGAAATATGAATGTCAGTGTTAATAACGATAATTGTATTTGTACTAGACACTGTGTGTAACATGTGTGACTACGTGTTTCAAATAATTTAAATTATGACTGAACACTCTTTTTTCATGAAAACATGTATCAAATATTGTAAGACTATTCATTTATACTCATGAATAAACGAAAATATAGTTTCATAGAAGTTTCCATTTGTTGTCCACCGAAAGGTCAACTTTGACCTTTGCCTGACCTCCAGCTTTTGATCTTGATATAGAACTGAATACAGAACATCATACATGGATTCCACATACCCAAATACGACTGCACACAATTCTAAGACAAGTGGTTCACACATATTTTTTAAAGATCTGACCAGTGGCCATCTTGGATTTATGCAAATTATTAGAGTTGCTCAAAGTTGCCGTTTGGACATTCAAGCTGAATTTGTTCTAGGACTTGATCAGTCCAAGTAAACCAAAACGTTCATAGCATCGACATGTTTAGGTTCACCATTGAATACATGAGACTGTCAAGTGGACAAGTTCTTGAATGTATCATTATGCGATAAACTTTGGGTGCGTTGAGAGGTCTTTTTTCTCAATGGTTTTCTCTAAAATTGTAATACAGTTAGTTGTTTTCTCACCAAACCACTTCTTTAGCCAGTATCGTTTAATTTCAAATTAGTTTTTGGCCACCCTAGTACACACGTCTCGGGGTAACGGGGCCAGTGGTTACGTACTCACGTCTCGGGGTGACGGGGCCAGTGGATACGTACTCACGTCTCGGAGTGACGGGGCCAGTGGCTACGTACTCAAGTCTCGGAGTGAGGGCCAGTGGCTACGTACTCAAGTCTCGGAGTGATGGAGCCAGTGGCTACGTACTCACGTCTCGGAGTGAGGGGCCAGTGGCTACGTACTCACGTCTCGGGTGATTGAGCCAGTGGCTACGTACTCACGTCTCGGGGTGATGGAGCCAGTGGCTACGTACTCACGTCTCGGAGTGATGGAGCCAGTGGCTACGTAATCACGTCTCGGAGTGATTGAGCCAGTGGCTACGTACTCACGTCTCGGGGTGATGGAGCCAGTGGCTACGTACTCACGTCTCAGGGTGACGGGGCCAGTGGCTACATACTCACGTCTCAGTGGTGACGGGGCGCGTAGGTACGTATACACGTCTCGGGGTGATGGAGCCAGTGGCTACATACTCACGTCTCGGGGTGACGGGGCCAGTGCCTACATACTCACGTCTCGGGGTGACGGGGCCAGTGCCTACATACTCACGTCTCGGGGTGACGGGGCCAGTGCCTACATACTCACGTCTCAGGGTGACGGGGCCAGTGCCTACATACTCACGTCTCAGGGTGACGGGGCCAGTGCCTACATACTCACGTCTCAGGGTGACGGGGCCAGTGCCTACATACTCACGTCTCAGGGTGACGGGGCCAGTGCCTACATACTCACGTCTCGGGGTGACGGGGCCAGTGCCTACATACTCACGTCTCAGGGTGACGGGGCCAGTGCCTACATACTCACGTCTCAGGGTGACGGGGCGCGTAGCTACGTACTCACGTCTCAGGGTGACGGGGCCAGTGCCTACATACTCACGTCTCAGGGTGACGGGGCGCGTAGCTACGTACTCACGTCTCGGGGTGATGGAGTCAGTTGCTATGTACTCACGTCTCAGGGTGACGCGGCGCGTAGCTACGTATACACGTCTCGGGGTGACGGGGTCCGTAGCTACATTTAAAAGTCTCAGGGTGACAGGGCCCGTAGCTACGTTTACAAGTCTCGGGGTGACGGGTCCCGAGCTACGTTTACAAGTCTCGGGGTGACTTGGCCCGTAGCTACGTATACAAGTATCGGGGTGACGGAGCCAGTGGTTACGTACTCACGTCTCGGAGTGACGGGGCCAGTGGCTACGTACTCACGTCTCGGAGTGATGGAGCCAGTGGCTACGTACTCACGTCTCGAGTGATGGAGCCAGTGGCTACGTACTCACGTCTCGGAGTGACGGGGCCAGTGGCTACGTACTCACGTCTCGGGGTGACGGGGCCAGTGGCTACGTACTCACGTCTCGGGGTGATGGAGCCAGTGGCTACGTACTCACGTCTCGGGGTGATGGAGCCAGTGGCTACGTACTCACGTCTCGGGGTGATGGAGCCAGTGGCTACGTACTCATGTCTCGGGGTGATGGAGCCAGTGGCTACGTACTCACGTCTCGGGGTGATGGAGCCAGTGGCTACGTACTCATGTCTCGGGATGACGGGGCCAGTGGCTACGTACTCACGTCTCGGAGTGACGGGGCCAGTGGCTACGTACTCACGTCTCGGGGTGATGGAGCCAGTGGCTACGTACTCACGTCTCGGGGTGATGGAGCCAGTGGCTACGTACTCACGTCTCGGGGTGATGGAGCCAGTGGCTACGTACTCACGTCTCGGGGTGATGGGCCAGTGGCTACGTACTCATGTCTCGGGGTGATGGAGCCAGTGGCTACGTACTCATGTCTCGGGGTGATGGAGCCAGTGGCTACGTACTCATGTCTCGGGGTGATGGAGCCAGTGGCTACGTACTCATGTCTCGGGGTGATGGAGCCAGTGGCTACGTACTCACGTCTCGGGGTGATGGAGCCAGTGGCTACGTACTCACGTCTCGGGGTGATGGAGCCAGTGGCTACGTACTCAAGTCTCGGGGTGATGGAGCCAGTGGCTACGTACTCATGTCTCGGGGTGATGGAGCCAGTGGCTACGTACTCACGTCTCGGGGTGATGGAGCCAGTGGCTACGTACTCATGTCTCGGGGTGATGGAGCCAGTGGCTACGTACTCATGTCTCGGGGTGATGGAGCCAGTGGCTACGTACTCACGTCTCGGGGTGATGGAGCCAGTGGCTACGTACTCATGTCTCGGGGTGATGGAGCCAGTGGCTACGTACTCATGTCTCGGGGTGATGGAGCCAGTGGCTACGTACTCACGTCTCGGGGTGATGGAGCCAGTGGCTACGTACTCATGTCTCGGGGTGACGGGGCCAGTGGCTACGTACTCACGTCTCGGGGTGATGGAGCCAGTGGCTACGTACTCATGTCTCGGGGTGATGGAGCCAGTGGCTACGTACTCACGTCTCGGGGTGATGGAGCCAGTGGCTACGTACTCATGTCTCGGGGTGATGGAGCCAGTGGCTACGTACTCACGTCTCGGGGTGATGGAGCCAGTGGCTACGTACTCACGTCTCGGGGTGATGGAGCCAGTGGCTACGTACTCATGTCTCGGGGTGATGGAGCCAGTGGCTACGTACTCACGTCTCGGGGTGATGGAGCCAGTGGCTACGTACTCATGTCTCGGGGTGATGGAGCCAGTGGCTACGTACTCAGTCTCGGGAGTATGGAGCCATGTAGTATCAGTACTCGAGTATATATATATTACATATATATATATATATATATATATTATACATGTATTTATATATAATATATATATATATATATATATATATATATATATATATATATATATATATATATATATATATATATATATATATTATATATATATATATTATATATATATATATATATATATATATATATATATATATATATATATATATATATTATTATATAAATAATAATATATATATATGTTCATTTCAACAGTTAATATACTATAACATTGGCTTATATAATCATTATATTATACACATTTGAATATATATATAATATATATATATATATATATATATATATATATATATATTCTGTATAAACGATCTTATTATACACTTGAATCTTATATTGTGACGGCGGCCTCCTGATGACGGCTTTGAGAGAACATCGTCAGATGAGACCGACCTGACAAGTCTCACTGCGAGTCGTCACGTGTCGCCGCTTTATCACTCCTACAATCTGGAGTAACGTGACACGTTGTAACGTTGCTATGAACTTTCTATTATCCCGAGATGTGCACCAGCGATAGAGCCTGCCCGAAGTAGGCGGGGCCTTGGTTTGTGTTGGTGTAAGGCATCCTGTGATTTTCGTCAATAAAACTATATTGAAACACTATGCTTTAAATTCGTGTTTGATGATTTTTTTGAGATAATCCTAGACAGCCGCCGATTCAACCACACTGTTTTACTCCATACTCACTTTCGAGTGTGACGTAATATACCTAACACAACACAACAAATCGAACAGAAGAAAATCCTCAGCCATGTAAGTGTACAGGCGACATACATAGCAACAGCACATAGCCCCGAAACGTGTGAACTTGATCATAGCTTCACTGATTCATAATGTGCTGAAATGTGTCGTCATTAAATCCAGTTTACTGAATATGCAAAGCACTTTTGAGTCTAGAGGTCAGTGGACGGGCGTAATAACACCTGAAGACTTTACTTAGTTCTAGTTGTGTCCACCACTCGAGAGGGTTCAAATAGCTGGCTAACTATTTGAAGTACCTCCGACCTGGTGACCTTTCAACTCTTGATACACGTTGTAAAAATAAATATATCTACAGCACAAATATTTATAGGATAGTTCTTAAAAATACAGACTCCTTCAATTCAGGTTTATTGAAAGGACTGCGCAATTTAACGATATATTATTAATTATTTGTATGAATTGATAAAATAACAAAGTTAATTATATGTGATTATTGTGAACATAACACATAATTAAAGACTGCACTAAGTAGAAACTGGACACTCTTTTACCAAACACAGACTTCCTACTATAAAACATTGCCCCACTATGAATGCTAGATGCAACTAGCCGTTTACTGTATTTGCAAACATGTGCTGCCCTCTATAGGTGACCTCTACGTGCATGCTGACCTCCACGGTGCTAGCAGTGTAATCATCAAGAACCCG
This sequence comes from Ridgeia piscesae, assembly GCA_025642075.2. Classification (NCBI taxonomy): domain Eukaryota; kingdom Metazoa; phylum Annelida; class Polychaeta; order Sabellida; family Siboglinidae; genus Ridgeia; species Ridgeia piscesae. The sequence continues at coordinate 296,096 of JAODUO010000313.1, read as the reverse complement.
TCTGGCGGGTGCTGTAGTAGTAATGTTTGGGTAAATCAAGGGACGGAGGAGTTGATGGGAGGGAGGGGGTCAAAGGTCAATATATAGGTCAAGGTCAAGTGGCGCCCCTGGTGGCTAGTAGGGTAACTGATGGCGCCCCCTATCGGAAGGTCATGAACTAATACTGTCGAGATTCGTGTCTTGTTTTTTAAATATTTTTTTTTTAATAGGTCAAAGGTGTTAGGGGTTAAGTATCGCCCCTGGCGTATACATGGTGAACCCCAAACCAGGTCAACGGACAAGTGGGGCCATCTGACGAATACGTCGTCAGTGAATTAATATTATTTCGTCAACTGATGTACTCGGTGACTTCACTATTTGTTTCTGCCAACTCGATACAATGTTACAATAAAAATGATGCGCTGATGCTAAAAATACCAATCTTGCAACAATGTATCGCCGTGTCACCGTGCGTTTTGTCGAGTTGTGATTAGTTGGAACTTTTCGGCACGCCCACGTGACTCTAACGACCACCTCTAAACGTATATAAGACGTCTGTTTTTTTAGGCTGTCATTCGTTCTCCTACATCGACATAGACATGGCTAACGTTATGCTAAACCACCCAGAGTACTGCTACTACAGCTCCGTCGTCGAAATGCAAAACACAAGTGACGAGAGCGACAGGCAACCAGTCATCCTATCGACCGGGTCCCATCTCGAGTCGGTGCAGCGGCGGGTCGAGAGATTGTCGACGTCGACACATTGGAGCAGAAGGTGGTGGACGACAACACTGCCTTCATCGTTGGAGGCCTCGTCGTTGAGAAGGTACGCAATGATGTTCCCTTCTACTACGTCGGATGTGCGTATTGCAAGAAGCGAATGATGGTCGACGACCAGGGCAATCTTCGGTGCGAAAGACACGCATGCGTGAACGGGAACACTTACTTCGTTGTCAGAGTACGCTTCGTCGAGTCGGCCACGGGTCGTTCTATATGGTTGACCTTATTCGACCAGGGTATGGCCGGTCTGTTAGACGTCGGTGCAAAAGACTTTTCTCTTATGCACGAAATCATGCAGATGAAAAACTCGTGTGTCTCTCACCATTAAGAAAAGTAAACGAAACGGCTACACCAACTACATTGCCACTCACCTAGATGTTCTCCATTAGACCGCGTGCGTGCGTGTTGTTTCAGGCCAAACTTCAAACCGACGACGAAGCGTCGACTTATGTACGCTCTACAACTCCTGTTCCAAGTTCGTCCGACTGCGCGACTACTACTACTACTACTACTACTACTACTACTACTACTACTACTTCTGCGTGTAAGGCGAACATTACTATAGACTACCCTGTTAACCAAATGACGAAAGCCCTTGCACGTCACATTGCACGTGGTGTCGCTGATCTTTCTAAACTACGCTGCTACGGTTGTGAGACGAACCACCCTAGTCAACGCCAACACGATTGTCTCTTGCCTGGCGACCTTTTAAGTGGAATGCACTTTGACGGAGGCTGTGGAGAAAGTTAACTCCACTGCAGTCATAAGAGACTGGTTGGCCCTTTTACTCGAGTTAAATCTTAGGCAATCCGACGTGTCACCCGAACAGTTGAATGCTATCAAGAGTTGGTTGGTGGAGTCTCATTCATGGCGAAATAATGTTACACGCATGGTACTCGCCGCATTGGAAGATGACCTGAAAAATAAATACATGTGTTGTGCAGAGCGACGCCGACATAATATTTATCGTTAGGTTAGTTAGCTGCTTTGAGAATGATCTGTAAATACATGTGTTGTTTTGTGTTTTAATAAAAATGTGTAACCTTTATTGGTTGATTGTGTTCTCTCTCAGTATAAGTATAAATACCAGCCACCCTGGTTGTTTAAACAATGGACACGAGGTTAGTTGACCCGTTTACCAGTATCGTCGCCGGACCGACAGGTTGTGGTAAAACAACCATTGTTGTGTCTTTGTTACGTCACTCGCTCACATTGGTAAACTTGCCACCCAAAAATATCACCTGGTGTTACGGAGAATGGCAGCCGTTGTATTCCACCCTCTCTAACATACATCCGAACTTAGAATGTGTCGAGGGTCTTCCTGATTTGTCGTCTTTCGATTCTAAGAATAGAAACTTGGTGGTCATCGACGACCTCATGTCGGAAACGGACGAGAGGGTGACCAAACTGTTCACGAAGAAGACTCACCATTGCAACACGTCGGTTATATATTTGGTGCAAACTTTATTTCCAAAAGGCAAAGAGAGTCGCACCATTAGCATTAACGCGCAATACATGGTTCTCTTTAAGAATCCTCGAGACAACAGACAAGTAGTCAATTTAGCGAAACAGATGTATCCGGGTCGTGTAAAGTACATGCAAGACGTATTCAGAGACGCAACGTCCGTACCTCACGGCTACTTATTCGTGGACTTGAAACAGTCCACACTGGAACACCTGCGCCTTCGCAGTAATATCCTACCTGTCTCGGCGACGTACCAGTATGCTTACATTCCCAAGATATAAATAGAAACATGTCGTAGTCACATCCATCATTCGATATGTCGGCACGATTGAACAGAAACGCACTGTGCCTTTGTCTCCTTGCTAAGGGTGACCCTGATTTACCTAGGGTAATCTGGTACGAAGTTTGTGTGAGTGTGCTCACATCTTAAAAGGGAACGTGCCACTGAAGAAAAGTCAGAAAGGTAGATTGCGATGGTATAAGGACCTGAGAGCCTTGGTACAAAGGAACACGTCTTTACACGAGAGGAAACGTCTTGTACAGAAAGGTGGATTTGTTGGGGCGCTGTTAGCTCCGTTAGCCAAGTCACTTCTAGCTCCGTTGGTCACTGCCTTCCTTCAGGTAGAAAGTGGTGCTGGTCGATCCCCGTTTGTTGGAGTCCGTTCCATCCCAACCACTTTTTGCCAATGCCATTGGAAATGTTATGCGACGACTCGACGACGAAATGTGATTCATTCTTGACCGTAGTGACCTCAACGACAGGGAGAAAGTCGTTTTGTATAACCAGGTGTTGATGCGTTATAATATATTTTCCGACAAGACTAGTCAACAACCCGTTTGTGTGACTATTGATAAACCACCCGTAAAAGAAGACGAAGAAGAAGACAACGAAAAGAGAACATAATCTGGCTTGGAAAATGAAATCATAGATAGCGTACCAAAAAGCTTGAAGCAGAAAGCACGTCGTCTCCTCGATAAAATAAAAGGTACCGTGAGTTGGAACGATCGCGGAGAGATGGTGTACAGAAATGTGCCAGTGCCCGGAAGTAACATCGTTGATCTCGTGAACGATGCTCTGAGAAAACGGAAGTCGTTTCAACCGGTGGGCTGGAAAATGTTCGCTCGAGGTCTGAAGGCCGTGAACGCGCCTATGGATTTAATCGGTAACCCGGAATGTTGGATTTACATACAGACGACAACTCGTCGCGCATATCTCGTGTCTCCACCCCTTTACAACACATGCGATGGGATACGTATTAAACAGTCGCGCACTACATCACGGTGTTATTACGTCATGGCTGGACGCGGAGATAACAAGTCACTTTCGAATAGCCGTATTTTAAATAGCATTTATTACGACACTCAACAAACTGGACGTTTTTGGGGTATCGATCGTTTGCGTCGTCCTTCCCACCCCACTCTGAGGGCGTCGGCGAAAGAGGTTAAGCAATGGTTGTCGGTACAAGACACGTACACTCTATACAAACCTGTGAGATATCGGTTCAGACGTCGACGTGTTGTTGGGGTGGAATAAATCACCAATGGCAAGCCGATCTCGTCGACATGTCGCGTTTGAAACGGTACAACGACGGCCACACTTTTCTGCTGACCGTCATTGATGTGTTCTCGAAGAAAGCCGGGTCTATTCCGTTAAAAAATAAGTCGGCGTCCTCACTCACGGCGGCATTTCGACGCCTGCTAAGGAACAACGATGGACCACAGACAATGCAGACGGACAAAGGAAAAGAGTTTCTGAATAGGCAATTGCAAATGTTTTATAGACAAAAAGGCATCCATCATTTCACTACACACAGCGAAGAGACCAAAGCTTGCATCGTTGAACGAAATGTGATTCATTCTTGACCGTAGTGACCTCAACGACAGGGAGAAAGTCGTTTTGTATAACCAGGTGTTGATGCGTTATAATATATTTTCCGACAAGACTAGTCAACAACCCGTTTGTGTGACTATTGATAAACCACCCGTAAAAGAAGACGAAGAAGAAGACAACGAAAAGAGAACATAATCTGGCTTGGAAAATGAAATCATAGATAGCGTACCAAAAAGCTTGAAGCAGAAAGCACGTCGTCTCCTCGATAAAATAAAAGGTACCGTGAGTTGGAACGATCGCGGAGAGATGGTGTACAGAAATGTGCCAGTGCCCGGAAGTAACATCGTTGATCTCGTGAACGATGCTCTGAGAAAACGGAAGTCGTTTCAACCGGTGGGCTGGAAAATGTTCGCTCGAGGTCTGAAGGCCGTGAACGCGCCTATGGATTTAATCGGTAACCCGGAATGTTGGATTTACATACAGACGACAACTCGTCGCGCATATCTCGTGTCTCCACCCCTTTACAACACATGCGATGGGATACGTATTAAACAGTCGCGCACTACATCACGGTGTTATTACGTCATGGCTGGACGCGGAGATAACAAGTCACTTTCGAATAGCCGTATTTTAAATAGCATTTATTACGACACTCAACAAACTGGACGTTTTTGGGGTATCGATCGTTTGCGTCGTGCTTCCCACCCCACTCTGAGGGCGTCGGCGAAAGAGGTTAAGCAATGGTTGTCGGTACAAGACACGTACACTCTATACAAACCTGTGAGATATCGGTTCAGACGTCGACGTGTTGTTGGGGTGGAATAAATCACCAATGGCAAGCCGATCTCGTCGACATGTCGCGTTTGAAACGGTACAACGACGGCCACACTTTTCTGCTGACCGTCATTGATGTGTTCTCGAAGAAAGCCGGGTCTATTCCGTTAAAAAATAAGTCGGCGTCCTCACTCACGGCGGCATTTCGACGCCTGCTAAGGAACAACGATGGACCACAGACAATGCAGACGGACAAAGGAAAAGAGTTTCTGAATAGGCAATTGCAATTTTTTTATAGACAAAAAGGCATCCGTCATTTCACTACACACAGCGAAGAGACCAAAGCTTGCATCGTTGAACGATTTAATCGTACTCTCAAGACCCGCATGTGGAAATAGTTCACGAAATATCAGACGTTGAGGTACATACACGTTGTACAACATCTCGTGGATTCATACAACGCCAGTTATCACCGAAGTATCGGTATGTCACCGGCGGAAGTGAACGTCGTCAACCAAGAAGAGGTGTGGCAGCGATTGTGTGGAAACGAAAAAACCAGCACAATCGAACCTGGTTTAAAATTTGACGATCGCGTTCGTATCAGTAAAGCCAAGAGGACGTTCAAGAAAGGTTACTTACCCAACTGTAGTGACGAGATGTTTACTGTTAAATCAGTGCATCGCCGGTTTATCGTTTGATCGACGACCAAGGCTCACAGATAGAGGGTACGTTTTACGAACCAAAACTCCAGAAAGTGGTAGTAACCAAAGACAAAGTGTATCGTAGTGAGAAAGTCTTGCAGCCGCGCAAGCGTGGAAGAAAGACACAGGTCCTAGTCAAATGGTTAGGCTACCCCGAGTCGTTTAACAGCTGGATGGACAAGTCGTCATTGGTCTCATATAAAGGGTACCGGATGTCTCTCGGACCACCATTCTTGTTATGGACGTTACGACGGTGGTGGTGAGGGTTCCTGTCGAAGACACCGTCGAAGAAACCGTCGAAGATACCGGAAGAACCAGCAAACGTTGGGTGTTGTTTGGAAATTCGTGTCCCAAAGCGGAAATCGTCTTCTTTTGTCAAGTCGGCGTGCTGTACACTATGATAGTGGTCAGTATTTACAACCTGACTAAAACCGACGGTAACTCTAATCTGTGGACGGCTTTGTTGAGCAGTAGTCTTTGCAATAGCGACGACCAACTCGGTATAAAAGTATTACATTAGCAAGAGTAAAATCGAGGTCGGCTATTAGGATAGGCCCGAACGTATGATAGCGGCCATCAACAAAACGTTGAAAAGGCGTCAGACGAAAAGAACGTGACACTGAGCTACAGCAAAATCACACACAAAGTGACTGTGGACTTAGATCCGGGCACTATTCTGTCTATGGATATGTCGAACATACTTGGGTTCAATAACTCACTCGTAACAACGGCAAGAGAGGCCGATTCGGTGGTAGATGTGGCACAAGTGTGTTATGCACTCTACGTCTACACTAACGTTGTGGAATCACATGTCGTTGTGCGGTTATTGAGAATAGTACCGCTTAAAAGTAAACATGGAGACGTGGTGTCAAAGAATTTTGACAATGTACAATACATTACCGTCTTGCACAGAAAATTCACAACGATCGAGATCGATATAAGAGACGATGCGGGACGTCACGTACCATTCGAACGTGGTGGAGTGACAGTGACGCTTCATTTTCGACGACGCAAGCCATCGCTTTTTTGAAACATGAATCGCAGTCACGACAGTCACTCCTACGAAGACTATTATGTCAGACAAGTGGGTGGAGGATTGCTCGTGTTTGTCGGAGCTAGAGTGCAGCGAGGTCACGGGTTGGGTAGTTTGTTCGGTGGCATTCGAAGTGCTATGCCACTGATCAAGAGAGGGGCACTGGCACTGGGAAAAGGAGCATTGAAACCAGGTTTGGGTGTGGCTGGCGACGTGTTGTCGGGACAGAGCATTAAATCGTCGGCAAAAAGACGTCTCAAAGAGACCGGGAAGTATATGGTTAGTAAGATGCTAGGAAGCAGTGCCCACGGACCACCGGGTATTCGCCTAGTCCACCGTACTATAAAGCGCAAGCCGCGGGAAGTTTCGTCAGTGTCGTCAAGAAACGGAGACGACAGAAGACGCATCCAGACGACATATTTGGGAATTAGCCAACCATGGCTTTCGTCCATCAGTTGTCCTGTGAGGGAATCAAGAGTGAATCGGACCTGTTTAGTCTACCGATAACTCAAACAAGCATCGAACATGCACAATGGGTCGAGCATCAACCTGTAGCATCGATAGGTACGGGTGGACCTATAGAGTTCTTGTTGCCTGGATCGAGAGACGATTACGTGGACTTGGCCAATATTTACCTGTTTGTGAGAGCACATGTGCTCAAGGGACACGGAGGTCGCCTCCCCGCAGCTGCACCTGTCGGTTCCGTAAACAACTGAATGCATTCTCTGTTTACTCAAGCCGACGTGTCTTTGAATGGAGCACTTGTCACGCCTTCAACGAACACCTATGCTTATCGTGCATACATCGAAACGCTGTTGAGTCACAGAGCGGAAGCCACTGACAACGAAAACAAAGGTCTCCTAAAAAAGAAAGGATTACACTACCGGTAGTCGAATCGTAGATATGATGGGGCGCTTACGTGTCGACCTTTTCTTCCAAGATCGCGATCTGCTCAATGGTGTCGACGTTAAAATTCGTCTAATGCAGAGCAAGAATGCCTTTGCACTGATGGCCGGCGGAGACAATCCAGATTACAAGATAACTATCGACGAAGCGGTTTTGTTCGCTAGGAAAGCCAAACTTAATCCTGCCGTGCAGATGGATCACGTGAAAGCACTCGAGAAGGGGACGGCCAAGTATCCCTTGAGAAGGGTACACTGTAAGGTGTTTTCCATACCGCGAGGAGCTATGTCGCGCACACAGGAAAACGTTTATTTGGGCGTCCTACCGAAGAGAGTAGTGTTGTATTCTGTGGACAACGATGCATACAACGGGACGTTCGCCAAGAATTCATTCCACGCCAAACACAACAAATTGAATTTTCTAGCATTGACGTTGACGGTCAACAAGTTCCGGCGAAACCTCTGCAGCCTAAATTCGATGCCGACGGTACCTATGTAAGAAGTTACGTTAACATGTTTGCTGGAACGGGAAAGATGTTTCAAGACGAATGAAATGACAGGATTTTGCGGAAGGGTATACCCTATTTGCTTTTGATACCACACCCGATTGTTGTGACGGTCCCCATTTCAACTTGGTACATAAAAGCAACCTGCGAGTGGAGATGCATTTCGATAATCAGCTCGAGCAGACGGTCAACGTCGTCGTCTACGGAGAATTCGAGTCGGTTTTGGAGATTGATAGAAAAAGAAACATAGTCTACGACTACTGAAACACGGACATCGTCATGGACACGGAGCAGATAGAACGCCTCCTTGCGGAAGACTCGTACGCCAAAAGCGTCGTCGTCAGTGTCCTAGCAAGACTGTCTGCTTAAGACCGGTATCGTTAGATATCCAGTGGCGTTCGTGTGCAACACTCAAGCGAGCGATAAACCTGGACAACACTGGATCTGCATATTTTTCATTAATCACGGACGTGGAGAATATTTTGATTCTTACGGCTTACCACCTCGACAAGGGGAATTCGTGTATTTTTAGAGAACAACAGTGTGACTTGGAGTTTCAACGAGAAAAGACTTCAGAGCCCACTGTCTAACATGCGTGGACAATTCTGTGTCATGTATTTGTTGCACCGATGTCGAGGCATCACCGCGAAGACGATTGTGAACGGTTTCGGGAATGACCTCGTCAACAATGACTGTCGTGTATTTGACTTTGTTAACAGTTGCATGCAATGTCTGCGTTAATGACATCTGTTAAGAGTTTGTATCCATCCCTGCATGCGTGCAATGTGCGCGTGCGTGTTTGTGTATCGTCTTAATTACAATAAAAAGTCAACACCATTTTGTGAGTTTGCATCGTTTTATTTACACACTTCGTATACCAACACACACACTCGATATACCAATGTATACACAATTTTTATAATCCACCCAAGAGAAAGTGGTATAATAAAAATTCTTGTAAACCTTAACTATTTACACAATTCTTATCAAAACACCCAAGAGAAAGTGCCAAGCATCATTTCTTGTCTTGCATAGTCACTTTATTTCGCATTTTATAATATCATGTCCAATTTCATGACATGTCACATGACGTGTTACATACACGAAATGAAATTATATTTGTTGTTGTTGTTATAAATTACAACATACATACATAATATATATATATATATATATATATATATATATATATGTGTGTGTGTGTATATATATATATATATATATATAGTATATATATATATATATATATATATATAATAGAGTCAGTGGTCGGTTCGTAAACAAACAAATAAACATGTCACTTTGTGTGTGTGATATGACACATTACTTGTGTATGCTTATCACGTTACGTAAAGTAAAGCAATATAATATGAATATGTATGTAAATATGTATATAAAAATGTAAATACTAGATGAACGGTGACTTGAGGTGGTTTTTAATGTTAAATAAGGCAAGGAAAAAATATATATATGTTTTGATAAATCTGTTGCGCATTTGCCAATTAATTTCATTGTATCTGCTATTATGGTTTTGTCCGGATGCACGTCATCTTCGCGGCGTGCGTCCGAGACGGTGTCGGCAAAAGATGCGAAACACGGACTGGGTTCGTACTCTATAATTTGGTAAACGTGAGAGACGACCAGTCCGTGTTTCAGGTACCATTGTAAAAGTGGTGTTGCTAGTACTATTTTCCCCCCGTAATAAGAACCTATTATTGAACGGCGAGGCTGTTTTAAGATGTCGTGCTTTTCGTCATATGCACACATAAAGTCACCAATGTCTTCTCTACAAATGTCTACATTTTTTTTAATAGATTGCATTTCTGCAAAATAAGGTCTTAAGTTATGCGGAACAGACACATCACATTCAACAATACCAAATAGACGTCCTTCAGAAATATCTTTTACAACTTTTTCCCGCGTCATATCCCATTTAAGTTTTAAATTAAAAAAAATATGTCTGATCTTTTCCGCATATTTAGCCACTGACATTCCCACATTTCGATTACCTCCCCGTAATGTTTTAAATAAGTAGTATTCTTTTTGGTGGCCGACAGAAGATCGGCCATCGACTTCCCGTTGACGTAATTGGTGTGCTGCTCTTGGCCCGGGCAACCGTGAAAAAAACACCCGTGAAACTGATAAATGGTTTTTGTTTCTACACACCACCCGTCAACGGGAAGTTTACGATGGCCGATCCTCTGCTCTTTTCCGTTAAACTGGTGTTTAATAAAAACGCTCGAACTGTGGCAAACCCGCTCTAATAATTCTAAAGCTGTTTTGCCATTTTTACGGGACTGGTTTGGCTTAAAATGGGGTCCAGCGGTGCGGTGAATATAACAACCGGTGGGCATGTTTTGAGAAATGGACCATAGATAAAGGGCGTTTGCATCACAACCAAACAATCGCCCGGCATGATAAAGAGTGCCTAATGTGGGTTACGCCGACCTCATGATGGCGGTGGAATATTAAGGACGGCCCACCGGTTAGTCCGTTTCTAAGGAGATCATGTAAATGGGAATGCCGTTGGTTAAACAGTGTAAAATATATGTCGCGGGGTAAAGTGTCGAACAAAAAGTTCATGGTGAGTCCGGGCACACTAATACCGTCTTTAAACATATCTATGTGGCGCAACTTGTAAAACAGGAATTGTTTTTCAATGGCTTCCAAAAATGGAACGATGTCTCTATTGTTATACCAAATGAAAAAATCACGAAGCGTTTTCATGTCGTGATCGCACCAAATATGTTCGCAATAAAGGTAATTTTGATCGGAAATATCTTCGTTTTTCAATTCGCTATGAAAAGCTTCCTTAGGCGGAAGAGATTCGCAGTCGAGTTTACTTAACGATATCACCCACTCGTAGGGAAAGAAACCTTTTGTCAGAGTGCAACCGTACGCTTTCAGAAATTTTTCGTAACTAAAACCGGGAGCCAAGTAATTAATGATGTCCAAAATGTGTAAGTTTTCGTTTTCAGACACATGAAATTAGTGTTGCGCATGACAACGAACATATCATTTTTAACATGTCTGTCACGATCCGCTTTGTCATTCTCGTCGTCGTTGTCGTCTACATGTTTTGTCACGAGGTATGGGGCGATGTATTTTTTATCAGATTTAAATCGTACCTTCCAGAATTAAAACCAATCACTGGTAGTTCTCTAAGAAATCCTTTAAGAAAAGCAATCAATTTGTAACTATTTTCAGGTGTAATTACGATTGAAATTTCGGCACCATCATAATCATCGGCATCATTATCATTATTAATCATGTCACAAATTGCATCATCGTTCAATGACCGGTTAGCTGTGGCCGTCTCTAACGCATTTTTCAAACTGTCAAAAACATCTTTATAAACTTTTGTCAAAATGTTGTAAGCAGCTTCGCTTATTTTATTGAGGTAATTCATGAAACGATCGACTAGTTGGCTCGGGTCACCCTCGTTTATAAAACAACACGGTAAACTAAATCCAGGTACATTTGAACTACACTAACACTGAGGATTTCGTGCCGAGCCAACCAGTCGATTTTGGACTATTCGGAGGCAAATCGGAATTATCAAAATAACATTCAAAATCAAACGTTGCCCGAAACGGATAAAAACATAATTCTTCTGAAACATTAATACCAAATTCTTGCATTTTTGGAAAAACAGTTTGACCAACGTGAAAAACGCCACATGAAAAAATTCGCTCAACTTTTACCTCGCATGTTTGTTCGTGTCTATTTAAATTAAAAGATCTGTGAAAAAGCTTGCCACATCTCTTACATTTAAATGAACGCGTGTACATGGTGAGATCGTGTATATAGGAAAAATGAGTCTTGTACAAATTCAAATTTAAGGTGTCGGGGATCGACGAATTAAGTGGCACGACAAAGGATTATCTTTATCATTGATTAGTTCATAAACATATATATTAATGTGAAATATGTTTTCGATGGGGTATAAATCTGACAACTTAAAACCTGTAAATTCATCCATGGGAGGGGCGCCAGGTGAAGATTGTTTATAGATTGTATATAACACTCCCCGACTAAGTGCGAGAGCACGGAAAAACACAAATTGTCGCTGTAAAAGGGTTTACTGTGTTTTGACAAGTCGCAAACTAATCCGTTTAATCCTGGATTGTTTCGCACATAGTCGGGGAGCGTCATTTGAGGGCTACCAATTGGGTGATCAGGTATAAAGTTCAGGTAAAAAGTAGCATTTGTAACTAACTCACAAATCCATTCGGAATTAGGGCGCTGAAGTATAGCCCAACTTAAAATATCCTGTTCAACAAAAGATTCTAAAAACGTTTGAAAATCAAATGCATCAGTAATTAAATGGGGCGCATCCAGAAGCCTACCTGAACTTTTTTGGAAGAATGAAAATAACGAAGTTCGGCTGAAATTTTATTTTGTAATATGAACCCAAAACTTAAGTTAATTTTGAAGGCGGAGGATGCGGAGGATTGAGTTTTGAAAATATTCCACAAGGTGGGATGAAGTAAGGTCGTATTTAAATCGGTTAATCGAATATTATAAGTTGACTGGATGCGCCCGCTACGGTGATTTGTCCGAATGGATGATCACTGATTCCTATAGAAATTAATTAAATTATCATTAACGAAATCAGCAAAATCAGGCAACGGGAACATCATCAAATACCGATGGCGACGGCGATGGTGGTGATGGAGGAGGAGGTGGCGACGCCGCTGACGACGACGCCGCTGACGACGACGACGCCGCTGGTGGTGACGGCGCTGACGACGCAGCTGATGTTTTTGTCGCTGACCGGTGTCGTTTGCGATATTTCTGCAATGACACATACAATTTGATTTAATAATTACATGTTATTATTATTATTTCCTACATTTTTAAACCCTACTCACCGTGGCGCCACCTGTCACCGACGTGTACTACTAACTACTACTACTACTACTACTACTACTACTACTACTACTACTACTACTACTACTACTAATAATAATAATAATAATAACAATTCCCTAAATTGTTAAACAATACTCACCTCAGCGCCACCAGTCAACACTGTTTAATCTTGTTTCTGCTTTTGCTTTTGCTGCTGATGTTGCTGCTGCTGTTGTTGCTGCCCCTCCTGCTCTGGGCCAGCTATGCGTGCCTTTTCTTTGCGCTGAAATAAAACGCAAGTTCTCCTTTAATATTGCCATAACCAACATTTTAAAAGACAAAAAGATACGTAGCAACCCTGAAATAAACACACAAGTTCATCACATAACTTATACAACTTGGTAAACAGGTGTTTGACAATTATTACGACCAACTTACCATTATTTCAGTGATAAGGGCTTCGCGCTGTTGTTGCTTGCGCGTTTTCCATTCGCACGCGCCTTTGTTGGTGTGACGGCGCCAATTGTCGGGTCTCGTAAATCGCGTTCCGCAGTGCGAGCAACAATACGACGCCTACAAGTATAAACGAATGTGATAAGACGCGTTTTCACGTGAATCTTTTTCATAACAAGTACGATATATTATGACTAATCCGGTTGTTATCATATGGGAGTCAATTAAACACATTTCTCGACATATGAACGACACAGACACGCGATGCTTGATCATACTAACAATAATAATAATAATACCCTTCATATTCAAACACGACTCACCGCGGCGCCACTGGTCACCGGCTGCTGCTCCCCGGGGGCTAGGGTTGGGGCTGGGGCTGGCACCTGGGCTGGCATCTGGGTTGGGGCTGGTGGGGACGGCTGGCACACAACGGGCTGCCTCTTGGCGGGCGACGGCCCTTCTATGAATCGCTACAACAATATTTTAATACAATTTAGAATGCTAAACAAAAACAAAAACAAACAAAAACAAAATTAAGTAGCTATGACACGGACGGGGCGGAAAGCCCTACCATTTTTACGGAAGTTGTCATGGGTTGTGGTACGTACGTGCCACCATTTTGTCGGAAGTCTTGTTACGGATGTTATGGGAGGGAAGTCTTGTTATGGGAGCCGCCATTTTTACGAAAGTTATGATACGGATGGCACAGGAAGCACCGCCATTTTTACGGAATTTTTACAGTATTAGTTCATGATTTTCCGCTAGGGGCGCCATCAATTACTCTACTATCCACCAGGGGCGCCACCTGACCTTTGACCTTAACACACACACACACACACACACACACACACACACACACACACATATTATATATATAATATTATAATTCATAATGTATAAAATATATATATATATATATATATATATATATATATATATATATATATATATATATATAATATATAGTATAATTATATAATATATATATATATATATATATATATATATATATATATATATATATATAAGCACAAGTTACGTTGGCCCTAAACATTGGGCCAATGTTGGATTATATATAATTGCCAACATTGGTCCAACACGTTGCATAGCATAAATGATGTTGGCCCAACGTGTTGCCAACATTTGTCCAACAGAAAATGCCATTGCTGTTAGGTAAATTTTATTCATAGCTGGACCACGGGGTTAATTATTTTGGCTAAGTGATTGGTTTGCAATGCGTAAATCCAACATTTGGTGGCTATGTTTGTATAGGGCCTGTAAGTGTGTCGCATCCAAAGTTAGATCATTAACTCCCTATAGACTAGAGTGACAAGCTGGCCCGCTGCACTGAAGCCGCCGTGGACCACTGGCTGCCATCTACTTGCCAGGCAGAAAGTGCTGTACTCACTGGCATGATATATAGAATAGAACTGCTGAGCAACTTAATAAATGTAAAAAAGTCTGCTAAGACAAAATTTATAACTCGGATATGTGTCGTTGTGCCCATAGATCTAGGCCTAATTAAGACAGCTCATGATTAATTTCTGGAGTTGGCCAACAGGGCCAGCTGTTGAATGTTTTGAGTTGGATCACTGTGTTGGGGTAGGGATCTAAATATTTTTCACTGTGGTCCTTGGCAATGTGAATAATGATCATGTGGGATAGGCTGTAGCCTCCAGCTTAGTCATTGGGGAAGGGCTGTGACCCGGATTATATAGAACCTATGTCATTGGGGTGTAAATCGATCATGCATCTATCTGCCATGACAAGATGGGTCTCCAGGGCATACCTGAGTGCGGACAAAGACATGCCAAAACACACACTCAGATTATCGCACATGGGAATATACCATCATCCTGTCATGAAATGACCAAACTAATTCTGTTTAGGGGGACATGAAAGGGAAACTGTGGTCACTTTAAGGAAACCTGTTACTATGGCATCCCTGCTATTTTGTTGTAGTTTGCCTAATTTTATTTATTCATTGTTATTAGTTAGTTGACTATCTTAATATTACTACTTTTCTACCTTTTTACATTTTCTACTACTGTTGTTGTTAGTATTGTTGGCAGCTCTGTTTTGTTGTTGTTTTCCCTATTCTCTCATCCACTTTGCATGGTCTGTTTTTTAATATGTGAAATTATAATTAATTATATAGGTCTGGGTGTTCTCGCCAATGTCTTTGGAGGACGGACTTCAGTTGGTTGATTTTTAAATGACTTTTTTTTAGTAAAACACCACAACAATTGTGAATCTGGTAGAATAACAAATTAAATAGTACTAAGCTGTACTCACCCCTCACACAGTCACAGTGAGACACTGTATAATATGTATAAGCCTGTTGATTTGTTTCATACAGGCATATTACCGAAGCAACTGTTTGAACACAGTGCACACAATTAAACAACACTGGCTAACTGATGTCAGTAAATAAATAACGTAATAAATAATTATGTAGAAAACTTGGTGCAATGCAATATATATACAGGGACAGCAGTGGCTTTCTGCCTGGCAGTAGCATGGCTGTCACCAGCCCGTGTCGACTTCGAAGTATTGTGTCAACTAATACTGATAGCGGCCGAGCGATCTTGTTCTACTGGTGTGTTCTATTTATATCTATGGTCGCGTCATGTCAGATTTGGGGCGTACAGCCTATCCAGACCAGTTCACTGTTATAAAATATGGGTCTAATATTGCTGCATTATACAATACACTCTCCCTAACCGAACCATAACCCTTATTCTATAATAGTAGTGAAAGCAAACCGTAACATGCTGCAATATGCAGTACACACCCTAACCCTAACCCCATTTTATAACAGTGGACTGGTCTGAATAGACTGCGCTGTGCGAAGTTGGTGGACTCCGCGCGACTGCAGCTAATTGGGGACAGGACACAATAATAATATTCTAACGACGGATGACAGTTGTAGTTTCCGACGAACGAATATTAGAAAAATCAGCTCATAAATACCTTGTGCTATGGCTTTCCTATCTTAACTGTCCGATTTATCACCGCGCCTGGGTAACCGAGGCTAGCACGCCTGGACCGAACGCAGGTTCGATGACGCAAGTAAACGTGCGTTGTAACGAACGATTTAAATGGATGGTTTCTGAGTTGTAACGACAAGTTAACCAATGGCTAAGTAGTTTACATATTTTGCCTCGGTCGCTAGTGCGGCAAATTGAAAACATGACGCTGTTCCAAACAATTCTAAACGAAGATCTAGCGTAAGTAGAAGTATCAAGTAATCAGACGATTAATACAGTAACTAATTTAATACACAGCGGAACTTGGTGAATACTGGTAGGACTTAATTATAGGTTTTTAACACGCTCTTGCACTTTTTATATTATATACATTTCATCACCATTATTATGACCATGGCATGTATTATGATGTAAATGATGTATAAAATAACAAACAATCTCTTAGACATCAATCCCAACCAATACCTCATGCCCGGACACAGCCAAACAAGATCCAACCACCCACACAAATACAGACAAATACTCACCTCCGACAATTACTACAAATACACTACATGCAGCTTCTTTCCCCGAACAATAGCCCAGTGGAACATACTTCCATCTAATGTATTTACCCACAACAGTCTGACGCCTTCAAGGGTGCATTGCAGGACATTAACCTGACAACTGCACCCTTTAGGCACCTCCAATAGTGTTGATGCAGATAGACAGCATTTACAAGATGATCTTAATAAGTTGATAGAATGGTCTGAGAAGTGGCAAATGCTGTTTAATTTTGGAAAGTGTAAGTGCCTTCACACAGGACATGGGAATGAAGATGCACAATATACAATGGGTGATACTGTACTAAATACTACCTTAAAGGAAAAGGACTTAGGGTTAACTATTAGTGCTGACATGAAGGTATCAGAGCAGTGTGGAATTGCAGCAGCAAAGGGAAACCAAATTCTTGGATTAATTAGGCGAAATATAGTGTACAAAGAAAAAGAACTAATAATACCGCTGTATAAAACAATAGTTAGGCCTCACTTAGAATATTGTATACAAGCATGGAGGCCATATCGCAAGAAGGATATTGATATGCTAGAAAGAGTACAAAGGAGAGCAACCAAAATGATACAAAAACTCAGGAATATTAGTTATGAAATGCGTCTAAAAGAATGTGGCTTAACAACACTAGAAACCAGAAGATTGAGAGGAGATCAGATTGAAGTGTTTAAAATATTGAATGGATATGAAAATATTGACAGAAATATTTTTTCACAGTCAAGGAAGAGAGAAGGACTAGAGGACATGGAGTTACATTAGCAAAGAAGCAGTGTAGACTAGATATTAGAAAATTTTCATTTTCACAAAGAACAGTAAACGAATGGAACAGATTATCAGCTGATTGTGTAGGTGCTAGCAGTGTTAATATATTTAAAAATAAAATTGACATATACTTAAGAAGGGCGGGGTATACTTAGATAGATAGGTTGGACTCTCGATAAGCCAAATGGCTTCCTAGTCCACCTGCCATCTAGAGTTGAATCTCTAGGTGGCAATCTTGTTAAATCTCTTGTTCTTGTTAATAGACAACACATACCACCACCCCTGTTCCCCTCCACACCCCGTCCCTACCACACCTTTGACTTGTACTTTTCTCTATCAACCCACCCTAATCCCATATTCCCAAGCACAAATACTCTGATTCCACTTCCAGATAACATGAAGCCAGCCATCCTGAAACTGACCATCCATACTAGTGCATGATGCCCTAGTAGGGGTCTTGGACTGTAACGAATCAGAATCACACTATCCAGGTAGTCGTCATAACTGATGATAGTGGATTACTGGAAGAAAATGAACAACTTATACTTACACTTATAGTTATATTACAGTGAGTTATAGGCGTGCCATAATTGTTTTATCTTTTGAAGGGGTTATGCTCTATGGGGGATGGCAGTGTTGGCCTACATCTCGGGAAAAAAATACATGAAAACTGCAATGCAATGTTGATTCTAAATTTCAGTGGGGAGCGCCGGACTGTCAATCGAGGGGACGGTGGTTCAATTCAATTTAATAACTTTATTCCAGATTCAACAGAGCACATACAACTATTAATATTCCAAGTCAAGTACATGTGACTCTGAGCCTGAGGTCCATATCATGACATTAGGCAGACAATAGGTTCTGACTCATTGCTGTGTATATTAGTAAAATGTATACAGTTGTTTCAGTCAAATGTTCACATAAAAGAAGCTTGTTCCAGTGTTTACAGATCCTGGAAGTGAATTGTAAATTAGAAGTTAGAATGTCATTTAAAATATAGTTAACAGAACTACCAAGCCTACATCTATACACCATATTCCTAATAACTGCCTGGCTGCCCTGGCAGCACTGTACATCATGCAGAGTGCATAGCAGGCTGGTATTTTCATATTTTTACATACCTATAACAATTCAAGATTCAAAATACTTTATTGTCCATTTAAAACATCACATTAAAAACGGAAATTGTTCTTCAGTTACACAGTAAAATTAGTGTAAAACAAATGGTGACGGGCAAAAATGTTGTCCTGCATAAAGCCCTGTCATGGAGTATAGTGGGAAGTGTTAAACACACAATTCTGGTAAGGTTTTGGCGATGGCAGAGGGTCTGCAGAGGTGGAATTTTCAATGACCGCCACCTATTGGAAGACTTTAAGAGCAGAGAGTGAGCTGTCAAAGAATCTGAACCTGTACAATGTGTGTGGATTGTGGAACAGACAGGACAAGTCCACATATGCAGAAAGAATTTCCATGTGAACCAGGGCTTCTCTTCCAGTCCTCCCTGTCAACGGACATTGTCCCATCAGACTGGACAGATCCAGCCTCCCTTACACACATGTGACATGTATGTGGCATCCGACTATTCAAAAATAGAAAACATTTTACTTGCGGCATTTTCTATCAGTACTGAGTGTTTTGTTTGTATTCAGCGCTACAGAGGAGTTGCTCCGTCAGGGCTCCAACCCTAACTTGGTTCAGTTCAACGGAGCATCTGCCTTCCACATCGCAGTTGGCATCGACAACCTCGAACTGAGCGAAGACCTTACCAAGCTCATCCTACAATATGACGGCGATCCAAACGTCAGGTAACTGCTGAAAAATATACTTTACAAAGTAAAGTTCCTGCTATCTGCTGTGTTACACAGAATTATCCTCTTCAGTTAGGGTGGCAATTATTAGCAGGAGGTTTATCGAGTCACGTGTACTTCGCTCCACTTGAGGTCCTGATTGTGGGAACTAGGCCTGTTGCGGAGTTCAACAGTTGTGGCCTGTTTCAAACAACAGTTGCATGAACTTGCAGTTAATGCCATTTGCTGTCACTTGAAAAGCTTAATGTCCTGCCAGAAGTTGCAGGATTGCCTGAGATGTTCTGCTTGCAGTTTGTCTTTGCAGTTTTCAATGCACAATACGTGCATTGAAAACTGCAAAATTTCTGCCCCCAACTTTTAGTTATGAAAAAAGGCAATTTTATAATTTTTTTGTTTAAAATGTATATTTCTTTTCACAATGGCACAAACGTTTTACTCAGCCAGTTAACTGCTTGTGTTTTTGTGGCACCAGTTTACTGATGTTTACAGCCGTAGCTTAAAAGATTCAAATGAGTTGATAAAAAATGTACAGTTGACACTTCCAAATATAAATGTAGCTGTCAGTAGTTTTTATTTCTTGAAAAGGAATCCCAACAATGCACCAATTCAACATCATTGTTTTGACTAAGTAACTTACACTCATCCGCGAAGCAGCAAAACAAGTGTACAGAGAAGACAACTGTTACTTATGTGTGAATGTGGGGAAGTGACGTTTCATCCTGCAGTGTCTGTTGTCCTGACAGAAGCAGTGAGGGCACCACCCCCGTACACACGGCCGCAGCATTTGGACACTGCGAGAACCTTAGACTGCTTCTTCTCAACGGTGGCGACCCCTTCCTTGTTGACCAGGTACTAACAGATGTAGGGCAATTTAGACCGTGGACCATTTGTTTTTATCAGAAGGCACGAAGGTGTACATTTTATGTAATGAGGATTATTTTACATAGTTTATATGTTGCATTTAATTCACTACAACTGGTCATCTTGCTATTGTTCATCAACTTTACATATTTCAAGTGCAGCATCTGATGTGTGCCTTACCATTGCTGTTCTGTTTATGGCGTAGACCTAGATAGTTGTTAAATCATAATAAACTACCTGGTATTATGTTGAATCTTTAAATAATTAACCTGATGAAAACTGCTGATGGTTAGGGCTATTTGTGTGATATAAAATGACACATTTTCACATTTATTGTTATCACTCAAAAATATCAACCTCAATCTAACACTTCCTCGTGATAATTCATTTGATTGAAATTTGGTTAGAATCTGAAGTTTGATAATTTATGCTTTTGTTCAATATATTTACTATCTTCATATTTTGTCTGTTGGTGGTTGTAGGACGGTCTGGAAGTAGACTGTGTTGACATCAGGGTCTGTTGGTTGTAGGATGGTCTGGATGTAGACTGTTGACATCAGGGTCTGTTGGTTGTAGGATGGTCTGGATGTAAACTGTGTTGACATCAGGGTCTGTTGGTTGTAAGATGGTCTGGATGTAGACTGTGTTGACATCAGGGTCTGTTGGTTGTAAGATGGTCTGGATGTGGACTGTGTTGACATCAGGGTCTGTTGGTTGTAAGATGGTCTGGATGTAGACTGTGTTGACATCAGGGTCTGTTGGTTGTAGGATGGTCTGGATGTAGACTGTGTTGACATCAGGGTCTGTTGGTTGTAGGATGGTCTGGATGTAGACTGTTGACATCAGGGTCTGTTGGTTGTAAGATGGTCTGGATGTAGACTGTTGACATCAGGGTCTGTTGGTTGTAAGATGGTCTGGATGTAGACTGTTGACATCAGGGTCTGTTGGTTGTAGGATGGTCTGGATGTGGACTGTGTTGACATCAGGGTCTGTTGGTTGTAGGATGGTCTGGATGTAGACTGTGTTGACATCAGGGTCTGTTGGTTGTAGGATGGTCTGGATGTAGACTGTTGACATCAGGGTCTGTTGGTTGTAGGATGGTCTGGATGTGGACTGTGTTGACATCAGGGTCTGTTGGTTGTAGGATGGTCTGGATGTAGACTGTGTTGACATCAGGGTCTGTTGGTTGTAGGATGGTCTGGATGTAGACTGTGTTGACATCAGGGTCTGTTGGTTGTAGGATGGTCTGGATGTAGACTGTGTTGACATCAGGGTCTGTTGGTTGTAGGACGGTCTGGAAGTAGACTGTGTTGACATCAGGGTCTGTTGGTTGTAGGATGGTCTGGATGTAGACTGTTGACATCAGGGTCTGTTGGTTGTAGGATGGTCTGGATGTAGACTGTGTTGACATCAGGGTCTGTTGGTTGTAGGATGGTCTGGATGTAGACTGTTGACATCAGGGTCTGTTGGTTGTAGGATGGTCTGGATGTAGACTGTTGACATCAGGGTCTGTTGGTTGTAGGATGGTCTGGATGTAGACTGTGTTGACATCAGGGTCTGTTGGTTGTAGGATGGTCTGGATGTAGACGTGTTGACATCAGGGTCTGTTGGTTGTAGGATGGTCTGGATGTAGACTGTGTTGACATCAGGGTCTGTTGGTTGTAGGATGGTCTGGATGTAGACTGTGTTGACATCAGGGTCTGTTGGTTGTAGGATGGTCTGGATGTAGACTGTGTTGACATCAGGGTCTGTTGGTTGTAAGATGGTCTGGATGTAGACTGTGTTGACATCAGGGTCTGTTGGTTGTAAGATGGTCTGGATGTGGACTGTGTTGACATCAGGGTCTGTTGGTTGTAAGATGGTCTGGATGTGGACTGTGTTGACATCAGGGTCTGTTGGTTGTAGGATGGTCTGGATGTAGACTGTGTTGACATCAGGGTCTGTTGGTTGTAGGATGGTCTGGATGTAGACTGTTGACATCAGGGTCTGTTGGTTGTAGGATGGTCTGGATGTAGACTGTTGACATCAGGGTCTGTTGGTTGTAGGATGGTCTGGATGTAGACTGTTGACATCAGGGTCTGTTGGTTGTAGGATGGTCTGGATGTAGACTGTTGACATCAGGGTCTGTTGGTTGTAGGATGGTCTGGATGTGGACTGTGTTGACATCAGGGTCTGTTGGTTGTAGGATGGTCTGGATGTAGACTGTGTTGACATCAGGGTCTGTTGGTTGTAGGATGGTCTGGATGTAGACTGTTGACATCAGGGTCTGTTGGTTGTAGGATGGTCTGGATGTGGACTGTGTTGACATCAGGGTCTGTTGGTTGTAGGATGGTCTGGATGTAGACTGTGTTGACATCAGGGTCTGTTGGTTGTAGGATGGTCTGGATGTAGACTGTGTTGACATCAGGGTCTGTTGGTTGTAGGATGGTCTGGATGTGGACTGTGTTGACATCAGGGTCTGTTGGTTGTAGGATGGTCTGGATGTAGACTGTGTTGACATCAGGGTCTGTTGGTTGTAGGATAGTCTGGATGTAGACTGTTGACATCAGGGTCTGTTGGTTGTAGGATGGTCTGGATGTAGACTGTGTTGACATCAGGGTCTGTTGGTTGTAAGATGGTCTGGATGTGGACTGTGTTGACATCAGGGTCTGTTGGTTGTAGGATGGTCTGGATGTAGACTGTGTTGACATCAGGGTCTGTTGGTTGTAGGATGGTCTGGATGTAAACTGTGTTGACATCAGGGTCTGTTGGTTGTAGGATGGTCTGGATGTAGACTGTGTTGACATCAGGGTCTGTTGGTTGTAGGATGGTCTGGATGTGGACTGTGTTGACATCAGGGTCTGTTGGTTGTAGGATGGTCTGGATGTGGACTGTGTTGACATCAGGGTCTGTTGGTTGTAGGATGGTCTGGATGTGGACTGTGTTGACATCAGGGTCTGTTGGTTGTAGGATAGTCTGGATGTAGACTGTTGACATCAGGGTCTGTTGGTTGTAGGATGGTCTGGATGTAGACTGTGTTGACATCAGGGTCTGTTGGTTGTAAGATGGTCTGGATGTGGACTGTGTTGACATCAGGGTCTGTTGGTTGTAGGATGGTCTGGATGTAGACTGTTGACATCAGGGTCTGTTGGTTGTAGGATGGTCTGGATGTGGACTGTGTTGACATCAGGGTCTGTTGGTTGTAAGATGGTCTGGATGTAGACTGTTGACATCAGGGTCTGTTGGTTGTAGGATGGTCTGGATGTGGACTGTGTTGACATCAGGGTCTGTTGGTTGTAGGATGGTCTGGATGTAGACTGTTGACATCAGGGTCTGTTGGTTGTAGGATGGTCTGGATGTAGACTGTGTTGACATCAGGGTCTGTTGGTTGTAGGATAGTCTGGATGTAGACTGTTGACATCAGGGTCTGTTGGTTGTAGGATGGTCTGGATGTAGACTGTGTTGACATCAGGGTCTGTTGGTTGTAAGATGGTCTGGATGTGGACTGTGTTGACATCAGGGTCTGTTGGTTGTAGGATGGTCTGGATGTGGACTGTGTTGACATCAGGGTCTGTTGGTTGTAGGATGGTCTGGATGTGGACTGTGTTGACATCAGGGTCTGTTGGTTGTAGGATGGTCTGGGTGTAGACTGTTGACATCAGGGTCTGTTGGTTGTAGGATGGTCTGGATGTAGACTGTGTTGACATCAGGGTCTGTTGGTTGTAGGATGGTCTGGGTGTAGACTGTTGACATCAGGGTCTGTTGGTTGTAGGATGGTCTGGTTGTAGACTGTTGACATCAGGGTCTGTTGGTTGTAGGATGGTCTGGATGTAGACTGTGTTGACATCAGGGTCTGTTGGTTGTAGGATGGTCTGGATGTGGACTGTGTTGACATCAGGGTCTGTTGGTTGTAGGATGGTCTGGATGTAGACTGTGTTGACATCAGGGTCTGTTGGTTGTAAGATGGTCTGGATGTAGACTGTGTTGACATCAGGGTCTGTTGGTTGTAGGATGGTCTGGATGTGGACTGTGTTGACATCAGGGTCTGTTGGTTGTAAGATGGTCTGGATGTAGACTGTGTTGACATCAGGGTCTGTTGGTTGTAGGATGGTCTGGATGCTCTGGCCAATGCGAAGGGGTCGGGGTGTGGACTCTGCTGTGCCATTGTGAAACAGCATCAACAGAAGCTTCTGGACGACCTGATGAGACCAACAGACACCAGGTCCCACTACACCATCACCCCGTGTAAGCAGTCACCTTTGTTGTTTTTAACCCAGCTTTATACAGGGTAAAAACATTTTGAGGTATTTTAAGTTGATTTAATGTTTACTAATTAAAGATCACCTGGTTGATTTTCTTGTTAAAAATAAATTGATAAACCCATCTCAACATGGGTTTTTAAAAGCGAGGTCATGCTTAACAAATATGTTATGTTTTTTGGAAGATGTCACAAAGTGGCTAGATGAGGGATCACCAGTAGATATAATCTAGACTACTACTTAAACTAAAGGCCCATGGCATAGGAAATGGAATGATCAACTGGATAGAAAAATGGCTTATTGATAGAAGACAAAGAGTAGTAGTTGATGGGGAGGTTTCAAACTGGAAAGCGGTTTTGAGTGGAGTACCGCAGGGATCAGTACTGGGACCTATTTTATTCTTAATATATATCAATGATTTGGATGATGACATAACAAGCAAGGTGTTGAAATTTGCGGACGACACAAAAGTGTTTAGGAAAATTAAAAGTGATGCAGATAGACAGCATTTACAAGATGATCTTAATAAGTTGATAGAATGGTCTGAGAAGTGGCAAATGCTGTTTAATTTAGGATGGAAAGTGTAAGTGCCTTCACACAGGACATGGGAATGAAGATGCACAATATACAATGGGTGATACTGTACTAAATACTACCTTAAAGGAAAAGGACTTAGGGTTAACTATTAGTGCTGACATGAAGGTATCAGAGCAGTGTGGAATTGCAGCAGCGAAGGGAAACCAAATTCTTGGATTAATTAGGCGAAATATAGTGTACAAAGAAAAAGAACTAATAATACCGCTGTATAAAACAATAGTTAGGCCTCACTTAGAATATTGTATACAAGCATGGAGGCCATATCGCAAGAAGGATATTGATATGCTAGAAAGAGTACAAAGGAGAGCAACCAAAATGATACCAAAACTCAGGAATATTAGTTATGAAATGCGTCTAAAAGAATGTGGTTTAACAACACTAGAAACCAGAAGATTGAGAGGAGATCAGATTGAGGTGTTTAAAATATTGAATGGATATGAAAATATTGACAGAAATATTTTTTTCACAGTCAAGGAAGAGAGAAGGACTAGAGGACATGGAGTTACATTAGCAAAGAAGCTGTGTAGACTAGATATTAGATATCAGATTATCAGCTGATTGTGTAGGTGCTAGTAGTGTTAATATATTTTAAAAATAAAATCGACATATACCTAAGACGGGCGGGGTATACTTAGATAGATAGGTTGGACTCTCGATAAGCCAAATGGCTTCCTAGTCCACCTGCCATCTAGAGTTGAATCTCTAGGTGGCAATCTTGTTAAATCTTGTTAAAATCTTGTCATGACACAGATGTAAACTCATGGCACTGATGTGATCTCATTCATGACACTGATGAGATCTGATGACTGATGTGATCTCGTGACACTGATACGTCCTTGTGACAGTCACTGGTGGGTTATCATGACACTGCCACATATTTAAGTTCAGGTGTGATCTTACTGTATGTATTAGTTAGTGTGACGTCATCTTGTGTTTGCTGAATGTCTCCTGTGTCCTGTCTCCAACAGATGTGCCTTGTGAAGCCCGCCCCCTGTGTGGTTTCAGCTCAGTGACAAGACAAACAACATTGGACCCTTTTGTCTCCCCACTGCATGACCAAGTGAGTTGTACCCAGTACTTGCTCAGGCAAGGATTTTAGTTAAGAAACTTTTTTTAATTTAATATAACTTTAATTTGTCGGCCAGTCAGCGTCATGTTCCACATACACACGTAGACTAATATATAGGATATACGTATGTGAAATATCAGTTGAATTGGACAAAGATGGTACTTTGAAAATAGTGACAGATTTTATTTTGTAGCTTTAAAATGTCAAGGTTTGTAACTCACAGTGTTTGTGCTATGGCACAGTGGTTAGAACAGTGAGCTCTCACTTGATATGATCCATACTTGACCAGTTCAGCTGTACCTTGATACTGGTTCTTGGTGTGTATCTGTTCGTCACATGTTTGTTGATTCAATCTATGATTATATGCATTTAACGAATATATTATGTTTCTGGAGACATTCAACAAATTTACTTCAGGTGTTTTGTAAGCTGTGGCACAGTGGCACAGTGGTGCAGTGGCACAGTGGCACAGTGGTGCAGTGGCTAGAGCTTGGGACTCTCGACTAAGAGAACCCGGGTTCATATCCTTTACTGGTGCGTCGAACCTTGGGCACGTTTCTATATGGTGGATATTTGTGTACGAGCAGTCTTCGCACATTAATTGCAGCTTGGATGGATACTTCCCAGAGAGGTCAAGATGATGTTCGATTGAACAGGTCTGCCAACAGTAAAGTGTAAAGCGTTTTGAGTAATCATGAGGATTGGCGCTACATAAGAAGTTACCTATAAAATAAAAAGAGTTAGTGCGGAGTTGTAGCATCAAAAATAAACACGATTCATCCATTCAAGGGGATGTGCAAGATTATAGGGAGACAGATTGTTTTAAACCATCCAGCTTGTCTACTAGGTGCTCACTGCATTGCTACACGAAAACGCTCTATACTGAAGGCTAATTTATGTCTCTACCACATACAAAGTTGTATAGTCAACAGTTGGAGATAGATAGAGATACCAAGATAGGATGAAATAAGGACTAAATATACGATTACCGAAATCTAAAACATTGTGGCTTTGTGTATCACTAGAAGGGCGGAATCTTACTATTAACATCACCCTCAGTACAGGGCAAAAGTGATCTGTATAGTTAGGTATTAGTGATGCTGTGATCCTATATATCTGTTACAGAAGTATTTGACCTTAGTTACAAGGTGGCTGTAATATCGAGATGACTGTACAGGGAGACACTGCTGTATCAGATACATGACACTACAGCCCCGCTGTTTCTGTTCACTGCAGCTCTCGGTGGCTAAGACGAGTACACAGCATTCTGTCTGTCTCCACAAACCAAACACCTGGTGTGAGGAGGAAGAGACAAACGCTGGGCATCTGTTTGGGGAGTGGGAGGTGGGAGGAGGGAACGAGTCGAAGGGCATCGCTTCCCAGGGAGAAACGAGGCGGGAGACAGAGAGTGTTGATAAAGGTCGACTAGAGCGCAGTAGCAGCACTGGCAGCCATGAGTCATTCTACACGTGTTCTGATACCACCAGTGTCCCCGGAGTCAACACTCTCACTCGTCACTCACTGCGCGGCTCTGGTGAGGAGGGTGGCGTCTGTGAGGTAACTGCTCAGCCAGACAATGACACATACAACCACCAGGCACTGGTTGGTACGGAGGAAGGGAAGAGTGATTCGACAGGTGACGATGACAGTTCACTCGGGTGTGCCTTCCTTGGGGACAATGACAAGGAGACAGGAGAGACCATCACTGATGAGTCGCTGACGTCGTCAGTGTCGTTTCAACTTCCCAGCGAATACTACAGCAGCAGTTCCGACGACGACGACCGCGGTGAGAGTAGTCCTAGCAGTGATTGTGTGGCGCCACCTATCAACGAGTTCGCGCGTTTGCACTTGAACGTTGGAGGGATCCATCAAGGTTGTGACAGGCGTGAACTCAGTGTTATCAACGAGTCACAGTTTACGGACGATTTGCGCGACGAAGAATCGCGGCTGATGACGGAGGACGAGACTGAACTAGAGGTGGACGTGGCTGGATGTAGTGACCGCTACGCAGTCTGGTCAGCGACTGACTATCAGGACTATGGAGATGGCACACAGCAGGCTCTACTCCCTGGCAGTGGTGTCACATTCTGTTCTCCGGATGAAAAGACGATGTTAGACAAGTTTTGCCGTAGTAGGTTTAATGTCACCCCAAGACATGACATTGCTCATGGTGACAATGTCTCGTCAAGACATGACATGGCTCATGGTGACAATGTCACGCCAAGACATGATATTTCTTGTAACATTGATGCCACTCCTAAACATGACATGGATGATGATGTCAACATCACACCAAGACATGACATGGCTGATAATGACAGTCGGTCAATTGTGACACCAAAATCGAATGCACGTCACTTGACCGAGCAAACAAACACACGGTTGACCCCAAAAGGGAACAAGACCCGTTTGTGGCATAAGACCAGGGACACACATGGAACCCATCCACAATGTCTACAAAATAACCCACCAAGCCTGGCTCCAGACGACCCAGGCGGAGTATCACGTGGCCACTGCCACGGAGCAGGTGATGGCTCCGGTGGGCGTTCAGATGCACCGCCCATTGAGCACAATCGTCTGGAGAAGCGATTGTTTGGAGGATGCAAAGTGGAGCCACCCGGAGCCTACCCGCCGTCCGACAGCAGCGTGATCAGCATCAGCTCCATCGACAGTCACGCCTCACTGAACAGCACGGTCCAGTACATCTACACGGACGACGAGGACGGATACTCTCTCCTGGCCACTAGATTGCTGCCGGATCCTCCAAGCGGGAAGAACATCTGCCCAGATGACATTCCAGGTGACATCCAGGGATTAGGTGACACCGAGCTGCGGTCACACCTGACTAGTCTCGGTGACACACCTGGGCCAATAACACCCTCTACGAGAAGGTTGTACCAGTCACGGCTCAGTCGCTTGCTCAAAGACCCAACCCTCGTCAACACACAAGACGTGCATTGTCAAGGTACGAAAACAAAAATCTTATTAAAAGTTGCTGTTCACTTTTAATTCTGCTGAAACCATAGCTTTATGTAGAGGCCCGTCCAATATCCACCCTTCATTTGGATAGGTAAAAATCACTTTGAATAGGTAGAAATATCACTGGACGGGTAATGGATGGATAACAAAATAAGGAGAAAAAGTTCTTTACAAATCATTGATGTTGTTAGTTATGTTGTGTGTGCCAGTTAACATACACGTGTCTACCCAAAAATTTGTGATTGGCAAAAATGTTCCCCAGCACAAAGTCGATACTAAAACACAATTTAATTTGGAGAAAATATACCTAAATAGCTATTTATAAATGTTTCCAGATATTCACTTAATTACAGATGGTCTCTGACATATTCAGTTGGATCTCCACGAGGGCAGTGCTGTGGGTCTGTTATCATTCATAAAGGGATGCAGTTTAGTAGAAATCTATAGGTAAATATTCCCAGGCAGATTGATGTGATATTATTACATTTTATACCCAAAAAATACAACAAAACACGCATTTAGTTATCTAGACAATAATGATAATAAATCCAGAGTCCTTGTGGGACCAAATTTAGGCATAACTGATTGCTTGTGTTAGGATGAATTTTATTTATACAGCCATTGACCATATTATATGAGCTGTATGGTTTCCCAGAGTTCCTGCCTGAGCTGACCCGTGCATTGACCGGTCAGCTGGACATGTCCAGTATGGATGGACTGGAGGACTTGATGTCGGAGCCGTTTGTTAACCCGTGTGCATCGCGTCGATGGAGGGAGGGAACCCTGAAGACTTCCTTCAACTACCTTCTTCTGGATCCCAGAATCTCCCAGAATCTTCCAGCCAGGCACAGGGCTATGGGTGAGTGTGGGATGGGCCTCCTTCTTCCTTCCCTCCCTTCCTCTCATCCCAACTCATCCCTCCTCCTTACCTCACTCCCACCTTCCCAAAGTCTCCCAGGGCTTTCCCACATCACACAAGGCCATTGGCGACTGCAGATAGGGATTGCTCCCTCATTTCCTCTTCTCCCTTCCTCTCTCCCTCCCTCCTTTCATCCCTTCCACTTTCCCTTATTACAGTGTTTCCCCGAGCCTTCCCAGCAGACACAAGGTTATGGGTGAGTTCAGGCAGGGAGTGTTACCTTCCCTCTCTTCCCTCTTCCACTGTAATTGAGGAGTGAGCCAGTGACCTCAATGACAGTGTACCTGGGGTAGGTCTAAGGTTAGGGCTAGTGTGGAGTGAGCCAGTGACCTCAGTGACAGTGTACCTGGGGTAGGTCTAAGGTTAGGGCTAGTGTGGAGTGAGCCAGTGACCTCAATGACAGTGTACCTGGGGTAGGTCTAAGGTTAGGGCTAGTGAGGAGTGAGCCAGTGACCTCAGTGACAGTGTACCTGGGGTAGGTCTAAAGTTAGGGCTAGTGAGGAGTGAGCCAGTGACTTCAGTGACAGTGTACCTGGGGTAGGTCTAAGGTTAGGGCTAGTGTGGAGTGAGTCAGTGACCTCATGACAGTGTACCTGGGGTAGGTCTAAGGTTAGGGCTAGTGTGGAGTGAGCCAGTGACCTTCAGTGACAGTGTACCTGGGGTAGGTCTAAGGTTAGGGCTAGTGTGGAGTGAGCCAGTGACCTCAGTGACAGTGTACCTGGGGTAGGTCTAAGGTTAGGGCTAGTGTGGAGTGAGCCAGTGACCTCAGTGACAGTGTACCTGGGGTAGGTCTAAGGTTAGGGCTAGTGTGGAGTGAGCCAGTGACCTCAGTGACAGTGTACCTGGGGTAGGTCTAAGGTTAGGGCTAGTGAGGAGTGAGCCAGTGACCTCAGTGACAGTGTACCTGGGGTAGGTCTAAGGTTAGGGCTAGTGTGGAGTGAGCCAGTGACCTCAGTGACAGTGTACCTGGGGTAGGTCTAAGGTTAGGGCTAGTGGGAGTGAGCCAGTGACCTCAGTGACAGTGTACCTGGGGTAGGTCTAAGGTTAGGGCTAGTGTGGAGTGAGCCAGTGACCTCAGTGACAGTGTACCTGGGGTAGGTCTAAGGTTAGGGCTAGTGGGAGTGAGCCAGTGACCTCAGTGACAGTGTACCTGGGGTAGGTCTAAGGTTAGGGCTAGTGTGGAGTGAGCCAGTGACCTCAGTGACAGTGTACCTGGGGTAGGTCTAAGGTTAGGGCTAGTGTGGAGTGAGCCAGTGACCTCAGTGACAGTGTACCTGGGGTAGGTCTAAGGTTAGGGCTAGTGTGGAGTGAGCCAGTGACCTCAGTGACAGTGTACCTGGGGTAGGTCTAAGGTTAGGGCTAGTGTGGAGTGAGCCAGTGACCTCAGATGACAGTGTACCTGGGGTAGGTCTAAGGTTAGGGCTAGTGTGGAGTGAGCCAGTGACCTCAGTGACAGTGTACCTGGGGTAGGTCTAAGGTTAGGGCTAGTGTGGAGTGAGCCAGTGACCTCAGTGACAGTGTACCTGGGGTAGGTCTAAGGTTAGGGCTAGTGTGGAGTGAGCCAGTGACCTCAGTGACAGTGTACCTGGGGTAGGTCTAAGGTTAGGGCTAGTGTGGAGTGAGCCAGTGACCTCAGTGACAGTGTACCTGGGGTAGGTCTAAGGTTAGGGCTAGTGTGGAGTGAGCCAGTGACCTCAGTGACAGTGTACCTGGGGTAGGTCTAAGGTTAGGGCTAGTGTGGAGTGAGCCAGTGACCTCAGTGACAGTGTACCTGGGGTAGGTCTAAGGTTAGGGCTAGTGTGGAGTGAGCCAGTGACCTCAATGACAGTGTACCTGGGGTAGGTCTAAGGTTAGGGCTAGTGTGGAGTGAGCCAGTGACCTCAGTGACAGTGTACCTGGGGTAGGTCTAAGGTTAGGGCTAGTGTGGAGTGAGCAGTGACCTCAGTGACAGTGTACCTGGGGTAGGTCTAAGGTTAGGGCTAGTGAGGAGTGAGTCAGTGACCTCAGTGACAGTGTACCTGGGGTAGGTCTAAGGTTAGGGCTAGTGTGGAGTGAGTCAGTGACCTCAATGACAGTGTACCTGGGGTAGGTCTAAGGTTAGGGCTAGTGTGGAGTGAGCCAGTGACCTCAGTGACAGTGTACCTGGGGTAGGTCTAAGGTTAGGGCTAGTGTGGAGTGAGCCAGTGACCTCAGTGACAGTGTACCTGGGGTAGGTCTAAGGTTAGGGCTAGTGTGGAGTGAGTCAGTGACCTCAGTGACAGTGTACCTGGGGTAGGTCTAAGGTTAGGGCTAGTGTGGAGTGAGTCAGTGACCTAAATGACAGTGTACCTGGGGTAGGTCTAAGGTTAGGGCTAGTGTGGAGTGAGCCAGTGACCTCAGTGACAGTGTACCTGGGGTAGGTCTAAGGTTAGGGCTAGTGTGGAGTGAGCCAGTGACCTCAATGACAGTGTACCTGGGGTAGGTCTAAGGTTAGGGCTAGTGTGGAACTGTCTCATTGAAGGTGGATTTAATTATCTAAAATAGCCATTTTACTGAAGACAGTAAAGTGACTCGTATCAACTATCTAATAGTACTAACTGTGGTAGTCTAGTCTAGTCTAGTCTAGTCTAGTCTAGTCTAGTCTAGTCTAGTCTAGTCTAGTCTAGTCTAGTCTAGTCTAGTCTAGTCTAGTCTAGTCTAGTCTAGTCTAGTCTAGTCTAGTCTAGTAGCTAATTGATGTCTGTGCACAGATGAACTGGAGGCGTTCAGGACGTTTGTCCAGGCTGTGTTCTACGTTGGAAAGGGAAAGCGCAGTCGACCATACGCACACTTCAAGGAGGCAATCCAGCACCTCTCTGGGGTGACAGGCACTCAGGTCAGTCTCCCCTTATTAACCCCACCTGCTTTATACTGCCAGTTATTTTACTTCACAGTACCCATTATGCATACCCCAGATTAGTATAGATATTTTCAATCAGTCCTGTCCCATGTTTTTACAAGAATACTGCATATGAATATTTCATTATTAGTATGTCTGCATTGCAGCCGCGATGTAAATCATTTCTGTTTCGCTTGTGTCATTCCACAGATACCACTACAATGTACAGTTTTGGAAGAGTAGGTTTAACATATAAATAAATAAATATAATAAAATAGTATGATTAAGATATAACCATAAAACAACTGTTAAAATGTCAGTTGAAATTGTACTAAAATGCAATAAATATGTAAATAAATAAATACTTTAAAAAGGTAAATTTCACTAATTCTTTCTTACTGTGCGATATATTGTGCCATTTTCCCCTGTTGAGTGCCCACAGAGCATCAACGTCGGCACGGCAACGTTACATATGACCTATTAATTGTGATTATAGGAAAGTTATATTGAAATGTCTCTTATGTTTCAGTGTGGTCCTAAGGTACAGCGAATAGTTGACATCTGGGAGGAAGAACAGGGCGTCATTTCCCTCCATGTCTTCCAGAATGTGATCCCAGCGGAGGCATACACACGGGAGGCCTGCATCATAGAGGCCATCGGTGAGACACCTCACTCTGTCTTCATCATATATTCCATATTGGCAGCTATTCAGACACTAACATAATTACATTTTCAGCTGTACAAAAACATATGATGTGCACAAATTATCTTCAAATACACTCTCTGAATACTTGCATATACCTGCGTAGTGACAAGACATAACGTTTCTTCATCCGTGTTTAATCGGACTGTTACTTGTTTAATCGACCGTTATAAGTGGCTGATTGAGGGATAATTCAAAAAGATATTAAGTTTTCATAAAAAAGATAGATGACTCTCATCACATTTTGAAAACAGTCACTCTTTTGTATATGTTGTTTAACAGGATTCATCGTGTTGTTGTGTAAAATAAGTAGTATCATGGCAGAACATGTTTAAACATTGTCATTGTTTGGGCAACTTTTTAAATGGTGCTAGGAATAACCCTAACATACACCATGAAAATGTAAGTTCTTACGTAGTGCAATATCCAGTCCTCAGGACAGCTCAAAGCACTTTACACTTTACTTCCCTGGAAGACCAATTCAATCAAACACCGTCTCAACTTCCCTGGAAAGCATCCAGTGGTGCTGCAATTAATGTGCAAAGGCTGCTCATATAAATATCCACCACTGTCTGTAGCCAGGTACTCATTCATTCAGCTGAATGAACTGGAACAATGTAGACTGAAAAAACTTGCCCACTGTCTCACACTGCAGCACAGGGTTCGAACCCAGGTTCTCTTATACGAGAGTCTGAAGCTCAACCCTCTGCACCACTGTGCTCCCCGTGCTGACATCCTGTCATGATCATTGGTAACATGCGTTTCATTACGGGTCTTTATTTTGTGGTAGTAGGTATATACCCCAAGGGGGTGTTCCCATATGGAGGTAATCTGCTGGTAGTATTACATGACACAGCTGTGTGTAGGTCTTGGTCCATCATATCTTCTCCACTACCCCGGGTAATTATATTGCATAAATCCCAGCCAAGACAGCTGTGTGTAGGTCGTGGTCCATCATATCTTCTCCACTAATTATATTGCTTCAATCCCTGCCAAGACACAGCTGTGTGTAGGTCGTGGTCCATCATATCTTCTCCACTAATTATATTGCTTCAATCCCTGCCAAGACACAGCTGTGTGTAGGTCGTGGTCCATCATATCTTCTCCACTAATTATATTGCTTCAATCCCTGCCAAGACACAGCTGTGTGTAGGTCGTGGTCCATCATATCTTCTCCACTAATTATATTGCTTCAATCCCTGCCAAGACACAGCTGTGTGTAGGTCGTGGTCCATCATATCTTCTCCACTAATTATATTGCTTCAATCCCTGCCAAGACACAGCTGTGTGTAGGTCGTGGTCCATCATATCTTCTCCACTAATTATATTGCTTCAATCCCTGCCAAGACACAGCTGTGTGTAGGTCGTGGTCCATCATATCTTCTCCACTAATCATATTGTTTCAATCCTTGCCAAGACACAGCTGTGTGTAGGTCGTGGTCCATCATATCTTCTCCACTAATCATATTGTTTCAATCCTTGCCAAGACACAGCTGTGTGTAGGTCGTGGTCCATCATATCTTCTCCACTAATCATATTGTTTCAATCCCTGCCAAGACACAGCTGTGTGTAGGTCGTGGTCCATCATATCTTCTCCACTAATTATATTGTTTCAATCCCTGCCAAGACACAGCTGTGTGTAGGTCGTGGTCCATCATATCTTCTCCACTAATCATATTGTTTCAATCCCTGCCAAGACACAGCTGTGTGTAGGTCGTGGTCCATCATATCTTCTCCACTAATCATATTGCTTCAATCCCTGCCAAGACACAGCTGTGTGTAGGTCGTGGTCCATCATATCTTCTACACTAATTATGTTGTTTCAATCCCTGCCAAGACACAGCTGTGTGTAGGCCGTGGTCCATCATATCTTCTCCACTAATTGTGTTGTTTCAATCCCTGCCAAGACACAGCTGTGTGTAGGTCGTGGTCCATCATATCTTCTCCACTAATCATATTGCTTCAATCCCTGCCAAGACACAGCTGTGTGTAGGTCGTGGTCCATCATATCTTCTCCACTAATTATATTGTTTCAATCCCTGCCAAGACACAGCTGTGTGTAGGTCGTGGTCCATCATATCTTCTACACTAATTATATTGCTTCAATCCCTGCCAAGACACAGTGTGTGTAGGTCGTGGTCCATCATATCTTCTCCACTAATTATATTGTTTCAATCCCTGCCAAGACACAGCTGTGTGTAGGTCGTGGTCCATCATATCTTCTCCACTAATCATATTGTTTCAATCCCTGCCAAGACACAGCTGTGTGTAGGTCGTGGTCCATCATATCTTCTCCACTAATCATATTGCTTCAATCCCTGCCAAGACACAGCTGTGTGTAGGTCGTGGTCCATCATATCTTCTCCACTAATCATATTGTTTCAATCCCTGCCAAGACACAGCTGTGTGTAGGTCGTGGTCCATCATATCTTCTCCACTAATCATATTGCTTCAATCCCTGCCAAGACACAGCTGTGTGTAGGTCGTGGTCCATCATATCTTCTACACTAATTATGTTGTTTCAATCCCTGCCAAGACACAGCTGTGTGTAGGCCGTGGTCCATCATATCTTCTCCACTAATTGTGTTGTTTCAATCCCTGCCAAGACACAGCTGTGTGTAGGCCGTGGTCCATCATATCTTCTACACTAATTGTGTTGTTTCAATCCCTGCCAAGACACAGCTGTGTGTAGGCGTGGTCCATCATATCTTCTACACTAATTGTGTTGTTTCAATCCCTGCCAAGACACAGCTATGTGTAGGTCGTGGTCCATCATATCTTCTAACTTATCATGTTTCAATCCCTGCCAACAAGTAATTAAATGAATGTATAAACTAAGGAAACAAGCCAAGACACACGGTGTTCAGTACATCCAAGGATGTTTGTGTAACATTATTATATACTGATATTGCCACGGTGTGTGTTGTTGGCATGACAACTGAATGTCGTTAGTGACCATGTCGTTGCTATGGTATTGCAGGTTTGGAGCGACTGACCAACATAAAAGGGGGAGAGTGTTACGGTCCAGTGACCACGTGGTCACGCGTCCAGCGACGCACGCTCGGAGTGCATCTCTTGCATAAGGCCTTCCGCATTCTGCTGATAGAGGGAGAGAGACAGATCCAGCCGCACCACATCTGTGTAGGACAGTGACCACGTCACGCATGAGCGATCATGTTGCACATGAATGATCATGTCACACATGAATAATCAAATCACAAAAACGATCGACCATGTCACATACACACGCGCTGCCGCGCGCACACAGACACACACACACACACACACACACACACACACACACACAAACTGTAAACACTCGTTAATGATGTATCTGTTTTTCAGACCACTTTTGTGTAGATGTCTAAGTATTTCACTGATCTCATTCTGGTATCAATTACCATTCTACCATCCTTTTGTGGTTATGTATATTTTAGCCAAGCATAATTTATGGTTTTATTTATATATTGTTTTTGTTATCCTTGTTGGTTTTCCAGAGTTTTAGCATGCAACTGTGCAAAGCAGCAGGTTTTTATGATAAACCTTTTTATTTTAAAGTCGTCATTGATGTTGTAGATCTGATTTGCATATATTAAAGTAAATCTTGTTTACAGAAATGTGTGCATGTTCTTTACCTTTGGGGTGCAAAACATTTAGACCTTCACCCAGTCTATGTTGAGGAGAAGATTTACTGATTTAATTTATGTAAGCATGTTATAATAGGCATATTTTATTTCATAATCCAATATTATATGATCAAAAATATTAATTTACACAAAGTATCCCACAACATGTACATTGTAGGTAGATAGCTTCTCTTATGAGGACATTAACTACTGCGCTATCCTCTGCCAGATGGCGCCCGTCCAGTACTCATCTAGTTGGTCTTTCCGTCGTCTCGTTGGTCTTCCTCTAGATCGTTTCAATTTGTAGGGTTTCCAGCTGGATATATACAATTATGTACAAGATAAAATAGCTAAGTAAAGTGAAGTCTATTCTGTATTTTGGGCAGAAATACATAACTTACTTTCAATGTCCAGTTTATTAGCTCTGATAAACTACACAAGACTAATAAAACATCTGTATTAGAGAAACCTTCCGACTAAGCAACAGACAATACAAGTCAAAATGACATAGTTTCTCCAAACATTGGTCTTTGAAAGTTTCCTTCAGTTTTAGCAATACTATAGATATTACGGTAAATTAAGTATTGCAGTAAAAGTGGAATTCAAAATGATAGTGAAAACTATTTTATAACCTATTATCACGTTACTGTGGCAGGTCATAATTGGCATTTTTCTGGACTGATTTTGTGTAGATTAGTGACAATTGAGTTTCTTTTAAATGAATGAATCGGTCACATTTATATTAGTGTGCTACACAATTTTAATGCCAACACGTGTACATATGACATGATCAGACACGTAACTAACTTTAATGCAAATAGTACTAAAATATCTTGTTGATATAAGCTATTATAACATCAACAAAACTATGTAGTGATATCAACATACACATATATATATATATATACTAGATTCAGATGTGTTCATGACAGGAAGTATGATGTTATATTGCCAAATCCTACATGGAGTTTTTGGTGTTCCCTCCACACTGTGAGATCACAGAGAAGCAACCAGCTGTAAACACAGACGACAGGTACAACGTCCCCGTGATCTGCTTGGAACTGCTGTCATGTGCCAGCCTTGAACAATGTCACATGACAACTGTGAAGGCGTGTGAGAATAATTAAATAGAAATTAGTAAAATCCAAGGAACGCAAACATATGTCTCGTTCGCACATACAATGTTGTAATCCATAAATGTTCACGTAGACGTATGATGTAAAATCGAAAAACAGTGTAGGTTCTAACTTGAAATAATAACAGTTATGTTAGGACAACATTAACGTTGTTGTAGCCTCATGTTCTACTGGGGACAAGGAGGATAAGTAAGTAGGACAACATTAACGTTGTTGTAGCCTCATGTTCTACTGGGGACAAGGAGGATAAGTAAGTAGGACAACATTAACGTTGTTGTAGCCTCATGTTCTACTGGGGACAAGGAGGATAAGTAAGTAGGACAACATTAACGTTGTTGTAGCCTCATGTTCTACTGGGGACAAGGAGTATAAGTAAGTAGGACAACATTAACGTTGTTGTAGCCTCACGTTCTACTGGGGACAAGGAGGATAAGTAAGTAGGACAACATTAACGTTGTTGTAACCTCATGTTCTACTGGAGACAAGGAGGATAAGTAAGTAGGACAACATTAACGTTGTTGTAGCCTCATGTTCTACTGGGGACAAGGAGGATAAGTAAGTAGGACAACATTAACGTTGTTGTAACCTCATGTTCTACTGGGGACAAGGAGGATAAGTAAGTAGGACAACATTAACGTTGTTGTAGCCTCACGTTCTACTGGGGACAAGGAGGATAAGTAAGTAGGACAACATTAACGTTGTTGTAACCTCATGTTCTACTGGGGACAAGGAGGATAAGTAAGTAGGACAACATTAACGTTGTTGTAGCCTCACGTTCTACTGGGGACAAGGAGGATAAGTAAGTAGGACAACATTAACGTTGTTGTAGCCTCATGTTCTACTGGAGACAAGGAGGATAAGTAAGTAGGACAACATTAACGTTGTTGTAGCCTCATGTTCTACTGGAGACAAGGAGGATAAGTAAGTAGGACAACATTAACGTTGTTGTAGCCTCATGTTCTACTGGGGACAAGGAGGATAAGTAAGTAAGTAGGACAACATTACCTGTGGCAGCCAAGCACACACAATCACGTGACAGGACACAGACAGACCTGTAGGAAACTACTAGGATGTGGAAAGGTAACATCACACTTCCAATTATGTAGTGATGACAATATAATTAAATGACCAATTAATATCTATACAGTAGGATTATAATAAGATGATAATATCACAATTCACAAACATTGCATTCCGTGTGTAAAAATAAACAATTGTCTTGTGTAAATAAATATGATAATCAGGTACCAGACCTATTTGTAAGAAATTATCAACCGTATAGAAGACATTCTTAAATATAATGAGGTAGTAAAATTTTGATTTTGATGCTCGTAAACAACAAAAACAATACAAATTTAAATGAAATATAACAACACAAATGTATAGTGCATGGCTATAAATCTGCTTTTTTACTTCAAATAAACCTATTTGGCTTAAGTGAAATGTTAAATAAATAATTTGTAATAAATACATCTAGAGTGTAAAAATACAATTTCTGTACATCACTGAGTAAAGATTACCGGTGTGTCTTCAGTAATCCTGGATACTTATCACTTGTCTGATCTTTGCATAACCACTGAAACTTCTATTCAACCTTCACAAATATTAATTCCCGAGCTTCATCGTCACATGCACCCCTTCGTATGTGACATCTGGAGAATCGCAGTGAGAAATATCGACTGGCCACCTGGTGCTTTCCTCTGTCACCAGAGGGATGCCAGTGGTGATAAAGTTGCGAATGATATGGTTTACTTCACGCGTGCGTTCAAGCATGACCATGTGACTTGCTCCATCCAATACCACCATTTCTGAGGCGGCAATAGCCTGAAACAGCATTTGGTAGTGTCACATTGATGAGAATCATATAAAAGGGCAACATTTCCTGGTCATGTTACATACATTTTGAGAGTTGGGCAGAATATATATCTTACAATAACCTAATTATATATGTATATATATATATATATATATATATATATATATACAGTATATATATATATATATATATTATATCAAAGAACCACCTGAGTTAGGAAGACAACAAAAACGAAGAGACAAGGGCAAATACAAACTCCTCAGGTGTAGGATGACACCACTCAGTGTCACTGGCACTGAAGAAGTCATTGGGATCTGTGTTCTAAATGGTTAAGTACATATACAAGTACTTGACCCATGACCTGATGAATACATTCGATCTGTGTTCTAAATGATTAAGTACATTATACAAGTACTTGACCCATGACCTGATGAATACATACGATCTGTGTTCTAAATGGTTAAGTACATATACAAGTACTTGACCCACGACCTGATGAATACATACG
Source organism: Ridgeia piscesae (assembly GCA_025642075.2). NCBI lineage: Eukaryota > Metazoa > Annelida > Polychaeta > Sabellida > Siboglinidae > Ridgeia > Ridgeia piscesae. The sequence continues at coordinate 255,397 of JAODUO010000313.1, read as the reverse complement.
ATCTGTGTTCTAAATGGTTAAGTACATTATACAAGTACTTGACCCATGACCTGATGAATACATACGGTCTGTGTTCTAAATGGTTAAGTACATATACAAGTACTTGACCCATGACCTGATGAATACATACGATCTGTGTTCTAAATGGTTAAGTACATATACAAGTACTTGACCCATGACCTGATGAATACATTCGATCTGTGTTCTAAATGATTAAGTACATTATACAAGTACTTGACCCATGACCTGATGAATACATACGATCTGTGTTCTAAATGGTTAAGTACATATACAAGTACTTGACCCACGACCTGATGAATACATACGATCTGTGTTCTAAATGGTTAAGTACATTATACAAGTACTTGACCCATGACCTGATGAATACATACGGTCTGTGTTCTAAATGGTTAAGTACATATACAAGTACTTGACCCATGACCTGATGAATACATACGATCTGTGTTCTAAATGGTTAAGTACATATACAAGTACTTGACCCATGACCTGATGAATACATACGATCTGTGTTCTAAATGGTTAAGTACATATACAAGTACTTGACCCATGACCTGATGAATACATGCGATCTGTGTTCTAAATGGTTAAGTACATATACAAGTACTTGACCCAGGACCTGATGAATACATACGATCTGTGTTCTAAATGGTTAAGTACATATACAAGTACTTGACCCATGACCTGATGAATACATACGATCTGTGTTCTAGATGGTTAAGTACATATACAAGTACTTGACCCAGGACCTGATGAATACATATGATCTGTGTTCTAAATGGTTAAGTACATATACAAGTACTTGACTCAGGACCTGATGAATACATACGATCTGTGTTCTAGATGGTTAAGTACATATACAAGTACTTGACCCAGGACCTGATGAATACATATGATCTGTGTTCTAAATGGTTAAGTACATATACAAGTTCTTGACCCAGGACCTGATGAATACATATGATCTGTGTTCTAAATGGTTAAGTACATATACAAGTAATTGACTCAGGACCTGATGAATACATACGATCTGTGTTCTAGATGGTTAAGTACATATACAAGTACTTGACCCAGGACCTGATGAATACATATGATCTGTGTTCTAAATGGTTAAGTACATATACAAGTTCTTGACCCAGGACCTGATGAATACATATGATCTGTGTTCTAAATGGTTAAGTACATATACAAGTACTTGACCCATGACCTGATGAATACATACGATCTGTGTTCTAGATGGTTAAGTACATATACAAGTACTTGACCCAGGACCTGATGAATACATATGATCTGTGTTCTAAATGGTTAAGTACATATACAAGTTCTTGACCCAGGACCTGATGAATACATATGATCTGTGTTCTAAATGGTTAAGTACATATACAAGTAATTGACTCAGGACCTGATGAATACATATGATCTGTGTTCTAAATGGTTAAGTACATATACAAGTACTTGACCCACGACCTGATGAACACAGGTGACTGGGGCAGGCAAATTTTCTCCACCAGTGTCCCTCTCACCTCCCAGGGTCCCTCACCTTCAAGCATACCTCTCATCTCCCAGCATCCCTCTCACTTCCCAGCATCCCTCTCACCTCCCAGTGTCCCTCTCACCTCCCTGCGTCCCTCTCACCTCCCAGCGTCCCTCTCATCTCCCTGCGTCCCTCTCACCTCCCAGCGTCCCTCTCACCTCCCAATGTCCCTCTCTCCTCCCACTGTCCCTCTCACCTCCCAGTATCCCTCTCACCTCCCAGCGTCCCTCTCACCTCCCAGCGTCCCTCTCACCTCCCAGCGTCCTCTCACCTCCCAACGTACCTCTCACCTCCCATTGTCCCTCTCACCTCCCAACGTCCATCTCACCTCCCAACGTCCATCTCACCTCCCTGCGTCCCTCTCACCTCCCAATGTCCCTCTCATCTCCCATTGTCCCTCTCACCTCCCAGTATCCCTCTCACCTCCCAGCGTCCCTCTCACCTCCCATTGTCCCTCTCCCTTCCCAGCATCCTCTCACCTCCCAACGTCCCTCTCACCTCCCAACGTCCCTCTCACCTCCCAGCGTTCTCTCACCTCCCAGCGTCCCTCTCACCTCCCAACGGCCCTCTCACCTCCCAGCGTCCCTCTCACCTCCCAGCAAATTTTCTCCACCAGTGTCCCTCTCACCTCCCAGGGTCCCTCACCTTCAAGCATACCTCTCATCTCCCAGCATCCCTCTCACTTCCCAGCATCCCTCTCACCTCCCAGTGTCCCTCTCACCTCCCTGCGTCCCTCTCACCTCCCAGCGTCCCTCTCATCTCCCTGCGTCCCTCTCACCTCCCAGCGTCCCTCTCACCTCCCAATGTCCCTCTCTCCTCCCACTGTCCCTCTCACCTCCCAGTATCCCTCTCACCTCCCAGCGTCCCTCTCACCTCCCAGCGTCCCTCTCACCTCCCAGCGTCCTCTCACCTCCCAACGTACCTCTCACCTCCCATTGTCCCTCTCACCTCCCAACGTCCATCTCACCTCCCAACGTCCATCTCACCTCCCTGCGTCCCTCTCACCTCCCAATGTCCCTCTCATCTCCCATTGTCCCTCTCACCTCCCAGTATCCCTCTCACCTCCCAGCATCCCTCTCACCTCCCATTGTCCCTCTCCTTCCCAGCATCCTCTCACCTCCCAACGTCCCTCTCACCTCCCAACGTCCCTCTCACCTCCCAGCGTTCTCTCACCTCCCAGCGTCCCTCTCACCTCCCAACGTCCCTCTCACCTCCCAGCGTCCCTCTCACCTCCCAGCATCCCTCTCACCTCCCAGCATCCCTCTCACCTCCCAGCATCCCTCTCACCTCCCAGCATCCCTCTCACCTCCCAGCATCCCTCTCACCGCCCAGCGTCCCTCTCACCTCCCAGCGTCCCTCTCACCTCCCAGCGTCCTCTCACCTCCCAGCATCCCTCTCACTTCCCAGCATCCCTCTCACCACCCAGCGTCCCTCTCACCTCCCACGTCCCTCTCACCTCCCAACGTCCATCTCACCTCCCAGCGTCCCTCTCACCTCCCAACGTCCATCTCACCTCCCTGCGTCCCTCTCACCTCCCAACGTCCCTCTCATCTCCCATTGTCCCTCTCACCTCCCAGTATCCCTCTCACCTCCCAGCGTCCCTCTCACCTCCCATTGTCCCTCTCACCTCCCAGCATCCTCTCACCTCCCAACGTCCCTCTCACCTCCCAACGTCCCTCTCACCTCCCAGCGTCCCTCTCACCTCCCAGCATCCCTCTCACCTCCCAGCGTCCCTCTCACCTCCCAGCGTCCCTCTCACCTCCCAGCATCCCTCTCACCTCCCAGCATCCCTCTCACCACCCAGCGTCCCTCTCACCTCCCAGCATCCCTCTCACCTCCCAGCATCCCTCTCACCTCCCAGCATCCCTCTCACTTCCCAGCATCCCTCTCACCGCCCAGCGTCCCTCTCACCTCCCAGCGTCCCTCTCACCTCCCAGCGTTCTCTCACCTCCCAGCATCCCTCTCACTTCCCAGCATCCCTCTCACCACCCAGCATCCCTCTCACCTCCCAGCGTCCCTCTCACTGCCCAGCGTCCCTCTCACCTCCCAGCATCCCTCTCACCTCCCAGCATCCCTCTCACCTCCCAGCATCCCTCTCACTTCCCAGCATCCCTCTCACCGCCCAGCGTCCCTCTCACCTCCCAGCATCCCTCTCACCTCTCAGCGTCCTCTCACCTCCCAGCATCCCTCTCACTTCCCAGCATCCCTCTCACCTCCCAGCATCCCTCTCACCACCCAGCGTCCCTCTCACCTCCCAGCATCCTCTCACCTCCCAGCGTCCCTCTCACCTCCCAGCATCCCTCTCACCTCCCAGCGTCCCTCTCACCTCCCAGCGTCCCTCTCACCTCCCAGCATCCCTCTCACCTCCCAGCGTCCCTCTCACCTCCACCATGGCCTGTTCTTCCTCTACACTGACAAGGTGGTCGTCCCGCCCATGGATGAGCAGTGTCAATGCGTCAATCCCCTCGTGGTAGGTGTCGTCACCCTGCGGCCACTCCTGGCCATTCATTGTGTGCTTGAGCACGTAGCTGGGGATGTCAAAGGCGTGTTCCTGAGGTATACATGTTTTGCTCTCCTTATGGAAGGCATTCCTACAAAAAAAGTCATTTCCGGTGTCATTTGGGCCCAGATTTGACTCTGATTCTGGGCCCGTGCGACTCCAAAGAACTTCTGAAATATTTTACGCCCAATATCCACAGAATTATTAGAGATTTTGCACACTGATATACTATAAAACCGTTTTTTTTCAAAGCAGTAAAGTCATTAGCATAGGTAGGACAAATGTTATTCTGACCTGTCAATTATGCGCTGAGCATCTGTGTGAATAACCTCCTCCCATTGTGGAGGCGTTATTGTGTGTAATTACTTTTAGTGTAGTTGTGCTCCATCAACTGATGACTAGTTAGACTGTGGGTGACAAACATGTACTTCACCTGCTGTCTACTTCATATTTCATCCTGGGTTGCCTGTCAGAATCTCTCGTGACAGCGGGCTCACATTCAGAGCCAAATCACAACACCGGTCGCTGTTTGCAGATGTTTACCTACTCTAAGCCTTCTTGACTATAAGCAACTTATTTTTTTCACACCGTTTTATATGTAGTACAATCATGTCTCATTTAAATCTGGTCTTCAATAATCCGGTTGTTTCTTGACCTGCCTATTTGGTGTGGGAACAGTTGTGATACCTTGCATAATAATGTGTCTCGCTAATCTGCATGTTTTGATTATCCAACCAAAACCCTTGGAAATCAGAGTGGGCAGATTAATGAGATGTGAATGCATGTGAAATCTCTTAGTAATGATACTCTCTTAGTAATGATAAACCAATTTCACTAGGGATTTTTTAATTAAATAATTATTGAAATTAATTGACAGGATGGTTCATAATATAATTAGCCTACCAGGTAGTAGGAATTTCCTGTGCCTTATATGACATAATCCTTTATTTTTACCATACATTACATCATTGCCACTTTTTATTTTCCCGTGTACAGTGTACTTGAATGAGCACTATATATTATAAGACTTCTGTAACAATTATTTTGTGTGTACTTGATAAACAACTAGTGTTTGTTCCCATTACAGTCTGAGGTGTCTGACCTCAGTGAAGCTTTGTCCTTCCAGTAATAAGTAATAATTTATCATTAGTGTGGCATAACAACATTTGGTTCCTTAGTTTTTGGCTTCACAAACCACCAGGTTATTCCTTCTAAATTATCACTGGCTTTGCCTATGAATATAACTAAGGAAACACAATTTATAGTAAATATAGGATAATGTTAATTGCTCTGGATTGATCAATAAATTTTTTATATATGCATATTTCCTTATAAATGAAACTGACCACCAGTGCAGCAGCAATATGCTTGATATCAGTGGACAAGAAGCTTGCGATCAAATGTCTTATCTCAGTAGTAAAAACATTTATACCGTAATATTCAACTTAAAATAAAAATGGGTTCAGACCTGCAATTTTTTCTTCATATCATTGATTCCTTACATCGAAAGATGTTTCATTGCCCATTTGGACAGACAGAATTGTTTGTTCTATCTATTTTTTTTTAATATGGCAGAAATCCACTAGAAATACTACAAGGCAAATTGGAATAAATGTATGCAATATACCAGTAATTGATAATTTTTATAAATATAAAGATTTAATGTATATAATGTAATATACATAGTCTGAAGTTCTATTGAACTGAAGTTACTAGATTTGTTTATTGACTCTGAGATCTATCAACCTTTTGCATTGATGCGCCTCTGAGCTTGATTTCTAAGGATTTAGGCGCAATAGAAGTTACCAAATGATTATATTATTGACACGAAATGTGACTGACTTGCGAAACGCCCTGAGCATGAGAGGCTGACAACAGCTGAGGAAACACTCCGGCATCGAGAAGATCCCTGGTTGCGGTCCCAGTGGTATGGGGGCGCCACCACTTATCATCACTAGTCGGCTGACTCGGTGGTGGCGTTCTCGCGCCAGTACAGCCGCAAAGCTTGACCTATGAACAGCCACAAACTCACTAGTCACACTACCACAAGTACTTTCACTTACATCAACTCACTAGTCATCACTACCCAAGTACTTTCACTTACATCAACCTAACTAGTCATCACTACCACAAGTACTTTCACTTACATCAACCTCACTAGTCACCACTACCACAAGTACTTTCACTTACATCAACCTCACTAGTCATCACTACCACAAGTACTTTCACTTACATCAACCTCACTAGTCACCACTACCACAAGTACTTTCACTTACATCAACCTCAATAGTCATCACTACCACAAGTACCCTTTCAAATTACATCAACTCCCCTACCCCTTACATCAACTTCACTAGTCACCCCTACCACAAGTACTTTCACTTACATCAACTTACTAGTCACCCCTACCACAAGTACTTTCACTTACATCAACCTACTAGTCACCCCTACCACAAGTACTTTCATTACATCAACCTAAATAGTCATCACTACCACAAGTACTTTCACTTACATCAACCTCACTAGTCACCCCTACCACAAGTACTTTCACTTACATCAACCTCACTAGTCCCCCTACCACAAGTACTTTCACTTACATCCCCCACTAGTCACCACTACCACAAGTACTTTCACTTACATCAACTTCACTAGTCATCACTACCACAAGTACTTTCACTTACATCAACCTCACTAGTCATCACTACCACAAGTACTTTCACTTACATCAACCTCACTAGTCATCACTACCACAAGTACCATTAACAACCCAAAGCCCTTACCCAAAAAACCCACAAACTCACTAGTCACACTACCACAAGTACTTTCACTTACATCAACTTCACTAGTCATCACTACCACAAGTACTTTCACTTACATCAACCTACTAGTCATCACTACCACAAGTACTTTCACTTACATCAACCTCACTAGTCACCACTACCACAAGTACTTTCACTTACATCAACCTCACTAGTCATCACTACCACAAGTACTTTCACTTACATCAACCTCACTAGTCACCACTACCACAAGTACTTTCACTTACATCAACCTCACTAGTCACACTACCACAAGTACTTTCACTTACATCAACCTCACTAGTCATCACTACCACAAGTACTTTCACTTACATCAACCTCACTAGTCACCACTACCACAAGTACTTTCACTTACATCAACCTCACTAGTCATCACTACCACAAGTACTTTCACTTACATCAACCTCACTAGTCACCACTACCACAAGTACTTTCACTTACATCAACCTCACTAGTCACCACTACCACAAGTACTTTCACTTACATCAACCTCACTAGTCACCACTACCACAAGTACTTTCACTTACATCAACCTCACTAGTCACCACTACCACAAGTACTTTCACTTACATCAACCTCACTAGTCACCACTACCACAAGTACTTTCACTTACATCAACCTCACTAGTCACCACTACCACAAGTACTTTCACTTACATCAACCTCACTAGTCACCACTACCACAAGTACTTTCACTTACATCAACCTCACTAGTCACACTACCACAAGTACTTTCATTACATCAACTTTATAGGGGACACAACAGGGATTTTAAATTAAAATATTTTTAATTTTAAAGTTTTATTCTAACATCTCCTCAAAACCCCCCTTGCACTACGGACTTTCCCTAACTTATATAATGTTCATTTACAAACCCATAGGCACATTTATATTTATTCACATCCATTCATAACAATTTTATTTTTCACATACAATAAAAAAACTACTTAATCACCCAGTAATAAAACCACCCTTCCAATTAAGGGTTACTCAGTCTACACTTTTGGCTAAAAAAATTACAATATAAGGGCACAAAAGTTTTTTTTAAAAATTAATTAGCACATTTAAAAGGGTTTTACTTTTACTCACTGACACACAAAGAACTTCAAAATAACTAAAAAATTAAATCAAAATATTTCAATCATCAACCCTGTTTCATCAATAACAAGTTTTCAAAATATTATACTAGGAAAACCACCAGTCTCCTTTATACTGGCAAATAAAATATAAATTTTTATTTTTACAAATTTATATAAATGATTTTCACATTCTTTATAATCACAATAAATCAATTTCACGGGCTTATTTTTCATTGGGAATCGGACTTTACTTTACACTTAACTGTTTAACATCCACTTTCACCCTTTTGTTATCGGGATTTTTTTACATAAATTATTGTTATCTGGACAATTTCAATGGTTCTTTGAAGCAGTCCCCAGCCAGTACTCATTCACACAAGGCAGTAGGACAACCAATTACTCACTTTTTTTCCACTATTTGTTCTTAATTTTACCACACTTTATTGTCCAACATTTCCTGGTCACGAAACACCATTGCCTGCTCAGTAGCTGTCTCTGATGTCCTTCACAGCATCACAAAACAAAATCAGATGCTCAATTCCTTTTCATTCAATTCAAAATCTTTAAATTCTAATTCAATTCAAAATCTTTCAATTCCAATTCAATTCAAAATCTTTCAATTCCAATTAAAATCCTTTTTTTCTCCAAATCTTTTAATTCCAATTCCTGCTCCAATTTCGGAATTGAAATGATCACTTCCAATTCTTTTTGAATTGCCCCCAGCCCTGGCCACAACAGGGACATACTCACCCATATGAGTGACCAACCACCACGTTGCTCTGTCTGCAGTAGGTGTCAAATATCACGTAGATGTCCTGCAGGATTTCTCGAAATGTGTACGCTTTCTTTTCTCGTGGGGCACAGCTGAACCCATGGCCTATCAAGTCAGGAGCGACGACTTCATATCCGGCCGCACCAAAGTAGTCAATCTGTGACTTCCACACTGCGGATGAGCCCCCTACACCATGTATGAAAAATATCACATCGCTGTTCTGTGCTCCGCCCGTGTATAATGGTGACGAGGTGATATTTGCGATATCGTCTGGTATCGCAACTGACTGTGGCTGTTTTGTCAAACCTAGCTGATTTCCACCTTCTGAGTTGTGTAGTGGTGACATCTGGTGTTGACAATCACTATAGTCACTACGTGTAGGTTTGTGGGGTAAATTATAGTGGGATACAGCATTCGGCAAAACATCACTGATGGATCCTCCATTTTCGCCGGCGTAGTCACCATCCTCTTGCAGGATGTCTACTCTCCGAGATTTCCTAATACCACCACCAGGTGGACACTGGGGCAGTCTCGGCTGGTGTTGAATCGTTGTGTCAGACGGACGAGAGTTCACATGACGTATATGTAGACAACGGCCTGGTCGAACTTCCACAAGGTTCACCCCTTCTAGGTCAGTCGGAGCGACCTTCATTCGTCGCCCTAACAGAGGGCGAAAGTGAATTAGACAAATACTTCATCAAGTTATAAAGCTATAATTTTTGGTGTTATAGACCCCATTAATGCCACACAATGGGTTACACAATGCTAGTTGTTTTGTGTTGGCTCAGATTTTGGAAATCTGAGCCAACGCACGTGACACCAGTACGTGAACAAGGCCCGTAGCTGACGGGTCGAAACGTCACGCTCATCGACAAATTTATGCTCCAAAGTAAGTTAAATCATACAATAAACCATTCTTGGAGCCATGAACAATATATTCAATAACTTATACATTCTTAACTATTTTTTGAAATAGTTATGGTATTTTGGTTTGGGATTTACCTAACTTGGTCATGAAATGAATCATCTAAATCCAGTCAGATATGATAACTGGCACTAATGATCAGGAACTATTCTGTGAACATTATTAGTAACTGTACATACAAACAAAACATAAATAACTCAAATATCATATTTTAAATCCAACCTTATCAAAAACATTCTGTCCAGGGAATTTCACCAGTTGATGTGCATAATCAGTTGCCTAATTGATAAATTAAAAATATAAATGATTACCTCTACGTGGACAGCATTTTGCCGGTGCAACGTTTCCAACTGGGGCCAGTGTAGAGGCTATGACATGATCCTGGGAGACACCATTTGACACGGCTTGGAAATGCCGACTTTTTGATGTGTTTAGCAAATCGCAGCTGTTGTCGCTAGCCATGAATCGTACATGACGCAAGATGGATCTATACCTGAAGCACAAAACATAAAGATAAGGATCTTCTATAACAATAAATTCATAAAACATGTATAGGTAAGTTTGTCTTATGCACGAGTTAATTAGGCATAATATTTATTTTAAAAACTAATGTAGATCACTTAATTGCATGCTTACTAACATTTTGGATTGTTTGTGTTTTCATGTGAACACGTTGATTAAGGATCACATGGAATATTATATTTAAACCTGAACATTCATATAAATATGTTTCTTTTACAATCACATTTTCAGTGAAGACAGTTGTCCAAAACAATAACTGTCAAAATAGCTTCTCGCCAAGATTAGTGCAGGCCAAAAGTTACGGAACCACAGGAATATATGTCTCTTAATTTGGGCAAGTGTTAACATATAGTTAGATCTCTGCATGCATGTCCATGAACAATTAATTTGGATTGCTTTGGCCAATTGGACAGTTATTTTTCCTAGGAAAGTACATTCACTAAATTACTTGTAATTTTTCCCACTCCCCCAACAATAGCCAATTAAACCTCTCTTCATACAATGTATGACAGTCAATGGTTTTCTGTCTTTGGTCTTTCTCTCGATGCACTCTATATCTAGTGAATCCGCTCTCTTCATTAATCATTTGAACCAGGTGTATATTAATTCCTGCATGCCTGCCTGCATGCATGCCCACTTAAGTCACAAGGTTCGATCCTCATTAAATTCTTTCACAACTATCTATCTACAATCTATAGGATATCCTGGCTTATTCCTCTATATCAGTTCATTGATCTATTCATTCTGTCTGATACTGCAGTTAAGGTTTAATGACTCAATTAATTTATGAATGCCATTAATTTACTCACATAAAAAAGCAATCATTCAAGTTCAATATAAAACCTCAAGAGAATTCAGGTATATATATATATATATATATATATATATATATATATATATATATTATATATATATATATATATATATATATATATATATATATCAGACACACGTGTCACGGGGATCGAGGGACTGGGGGTAATCACATGAGAGTGTATATATATAGCTATCATAGCTCGGCAAACATTACTAACATCCTGAGTCTGAGACCTGTCACCTGACCCAGTCAGAGATTATGTCAAAATCTATTCTGATTACGTGCTGAACTTGAAGTGATGGTGATAATGTAGATGACTAGCGTGTATTAACCGTAAACAAAACGTGACTGTCATTGTGTCAAACTCCAACAGATATATTCATGATATTAGCAAGCGCTCGAAATCATTTCGTTGATTCATAGTGAATCTGACACTAGCTGACAGTGTCAGTGACAGGTTCATTTTTTTACGTGTCTGTCAATTTTGTATAAAGACAAGTTAAACAAATACTTGTGTAAGAATTCAATTAATTAAACACACAAATTAGCGTATTCCTCAAAACTGCAGCGTTTTTGTGACCACACAAACCTATTACGACGTGTCTCAACATCTCTAATTTATTCGGATTCATTTATTCATGTTGTTTGACTAATCGTCAAGTATGGCGGCGTAAACAAGCATTCTTGTCAACCTGCAATACAAACGTAATAAACTGCATATATTCATTGTCAATGAAAAAAGCCAATGCAATACCATAAAGTCAAAAATGGCAGTCAAACAAAAAACCCACAATATATTCAAACAACCACACCTATTATTTGCGAATTAGTTATTCAATAAAAGCTTTCTAATTAAAATCTGGAGCAGCTAAACGTAAGAAAATAGCCCAACTAAATTTCGTTTAAACGGTTTCGACGCATTTCGAAACAGTTTTATTTTGCGTAAAATAGCATTTCCGGTTTAGGACGGGGGTACAGAAAATCACGTTTTTCGTGGACTGTTCTTCTGGAAAATGTCACTTTTGACAAGATGCATTTCGCCAATTGCGCGTTTTGCAAGAGGGGGTTTTCAAATGTTACTGTCAAAGTAAGTATGAGTAAGCTGATTGATTTTAATGAGCTGAAAAGATGACTGCATAAACGAAAGGACGCGATAATTCCGTGACACACTGACTCTAAGAACGACAGGGTGACAGGCAGCAGTTAGCAGGGGTCGTATGGCAATCGTCTGGCATCAATTATTCACCATAACTATAGGGTCAATGTTCATAATATAAGCGAGGGCACTTATGCAGAATTCGGACCCACCTCAGTTTTGCAATTATAACTATATTTGGATACCTCACAAATTATAATCCTAAACATAATCAATTAACATTCCCAGGTATATTTATGTTTCACAGATGTTGCATTTTGAGACCCCAATAGCGCTCCGATCTGTGCCAGTTGCAAGTGCAGTGGTGCATGTGTTACTGCGCCGTGCACATGGAATGAGCGATAAACAGTTTGTTTATGCCGACCGCACTGTCTTTTCGACCTCAAAGGTCTGCTAAGACACACTGTTTATAAAAACAAATAGGCGCTATTTGATTGAATTAACAAAATCAAGTATCAAATGTTGGCAAAGATACAGTTATAATGGCAAAATTGAGGTGGGTCCGAATTCTGCATAAGTGTCTAGGCGAGTTAAGTAATCAGTTGTTTGATTCATAGTTAAGTTGCCTTTACTCCGTATCTCACTCTCCGTTGCCAAAACATTGCAACAGCTCTAGAAAGCAGCAGACATGAGTCACTTGATTACTGCAGTTAAATTCCCTCCTTTGCAAACAAGGATATAGCAAAACTTCAATGTGTGTAAAATTGTTTGGCAAGGGTAGTCACGCATTCTCCTCGTTTTTCTGTACAATACAGCGGCCCAGGGCTTTATGCAGGATAAAATTATTGCCAGTCACACATGTTTTGGTGGACACACAGATGTTAACTGTTAAGCCAGTTTACAAACTTTTAAATATGTCTGATGACCTGAAATGGACTACAAACACACATGTGACTCCATTTTCACTCACTTTCAAGGCATAACTAACAATATCTATGGTTTTGGAAGCCATCCACCACCCGTCCACCCACATTTCTACCCGTCCATATTCGTTTTTACACGTCCAAATGACGGGTGGACGGGTCTCTACATAAAGCTAAGATATAGCCTATCAAGCCCTCTCATTAACACAACCAGCATATCTGAATTCAATCCTTGCTCCTGCAAGAAATTCCAATCAATCAAAGAAAATACAATCAATCAGTAATAACTCTCTTTACATTCCTCAAGTGAAAATGAAAGCTGGAACCCGAGCTCCTTAGATTCCTAGCACCTTCATCCATCTGTCAACAAATAGTGCATTGTTATACAGTTATGAGATTGCTTAATCCCTTGGTTTTGTCGCGCCGCTGAGCTCGACCTTCGAGGGTATTAACACATAAGAGTTGTCATCATCATTATTATTATTAAATTAATAAATCTGCAGTTTGACTTTGGCGATCATTTACTTTCGAACCTAGTTCTAAGTGACTTCTAACCATACAACTGCCAGTTACAAAATAAAATCATTTTAATTCCTGTAACGAATAAAATTCACAAATCGAACTCAGGCAACATTTGACATCTTCTGCAGTGGCTATGCGTTGGTCAACGATTACTGTAACATAAGTATACATAGGCTTTTGTAGGAAGGATATCCAGTTATCTCAGAGTGCAGTGTGTTTTAAGACATAACACTTCAAATATCTACTGAGTGTATTCATGTAGTACTTATTGATATGTTGACTGTGCATGTCACTCTCACTGTTATTTCTTCTGTTTCTCTCTTGTTGTGCAGGCCTGGGGTTCAAGGCGTGTCTACTAGCAGCACGGGGGCGCCACTGTCCACAGCTGTCAAATCGTCTCTCTTCTCACATCTACTAGGTTCTGGTTTAGTTCCTGGTCTGACCACCGTGCCAGTTCGTGGCAGTGCTAGAGTAATGTACAAGCCAAACGCTGTGAAACGAAAGAGAAAACATGGCTTTGCGAAACGTTGCTCCAGTCGACGCGGCCTCATTGTGATGTGGCGCAGATTTCTCAAGAATCGACATCAACTCAGCGTCTGACGATGGTCACAGAACGTATACGTCAAACTTTTGTGTAGTGACAAATTGTCAAATAATTATTATCTCTGCCATACATACACACAGGACAGTTCTACAGTTGAAGTTGTGCAAATGGATGAGGTTATGAACTGAAGTCAGGTTGTGCATTATCGTCTCATCACTGATTAACAAAACTACCGTGTATTTAAATGCACTGAATATATTACATCCTGTGTATATAAACTGGTGATACAGTTAGTTGTAATAAAAACAGTAACATCAAATCTCCCAAGTACACTGTACACGCGTGTTTGTAGTGTACTTCCTACATTTCCATATTCACGAGTCGACACATCTGCTGTGAACTCATCACAAGGACTAATGATAGAAGAAATGTCTGCGTATCAAGAACAGTGAGATCCCTGAGACGAGTGTATCATGCTGCACTATATATATATATATATATATATATATATATATATATATATATATATATATATATATATCATGGATGTAGGAACACTACAGGTGTATATTCTGGAGTTTTCCTCATCGTGCCCATATATGTAATAATACAGTTGTCATGTCGTGCTGCAAGCTGTGTTGTGCTATTTGGAAATGTTAAGCAAACAATGGGACAGGCCGAAATAGTTGGCCCCTAATGTATGTCATAGTTGAAGAATCTCTGCAAAATATTAGGCTGGGCAGGTAATAATGTTATGACTTAATTGTGTTTGTTTGGAGCAGTCCCTCTCCCATAACTGAATTATTTGGGTGGGGCAATTCAACATCATCGTTGTTTAGCGGAGGTGTTTCCAGCCTCTATTGGGTCCACCTTTTTCCTAACTGCCTTCCTCTGTCTGGCACGATCTGCAGCATCCCATGGATCAATACGCATCAGACTCAAGTCTGTAGACAGAGTCCCGCCAGGTTTTCCTTGGCCTGCCAACAGGAGCTGTCCCTCCCTCCACTAACATTGCACCGTCTTTTATCCAGTCCACGTCATTCTTTTGTTTCTTGTCATAGCATCTCCAGTTGCGCCTGTGCCTGCTCTTCTTCCCAGTTCAGCTCCAGTCTGTCTGTCACTGAATGATGCACCACACCTCCATCTCACCAGCCTCCACTCTCAGACACACGTCACTCTCGCAGTTACCCCACCATGTCACTGAGGTAGAAGTCCACTGCTGTACATCTGTACAATCTGTGCTGTACAACACCACTGCAAAACTCATACACTTGCAGGTTGCTCTTTACAGGAAACTGGTTCAGTGTACAAGCCGCCAGAACATAGAGCTATAGCTTAAGTATAAATCTAAACTATGGTTGCTTGTCATGTAGTGTGTGCTGATGTGCTACTTTGTCATATTTATCAATTACTTCTCCACACAAAAACAATGCAAGGGAAGGGCACCTCACACTTTTTAGCCAGCATTACTGTTTAGCACTGTTTTTACCCAGAAGATAGCCAGATTATAATTATTGCAACCTGCACCACATTCAGTTCATCCACACTGTGTATAATTGTTACCAAACTTGGCAGCACCATTGCCCACTTGGTGTGTGCCCCTGAAAGGTTCTCGATCACCCACCCATTTTATCTTACGACGTCAGGGACTAACGACAGCATGAAGGTGCAATTTGAGGTTTCCCCCAGACTACCCTCTCTATGGCAGTTTGAGGGTTGGTTCCTCCTAGGCTACCCTCTCTAGTGCCATTGGAGGTTTGGTGCCCTCTATACTACCATCTAGTGGAATTGGATATCCCCCCGACTACACTGATTGGAGGTTTCCCCCCCAGACTACTTTCTCTGGTACAATTGGAGACTTGCCCCCAGACTATCTGCATCCTGGTGTGACAATTCCTCAGCTTGTGATTATATTTGGCAAATACAGAAAACAAAGACTGGACATACAAAGCAATACATCATTTATTAAGTGAACTTATAATTTGACACATTGACGTCATCCATTTCAGTGTCGAGACGTACAAACAGATGCACCTGTGACATTGGCACGATGGTCCAATTAAACTACTTTCCATTGTCATGTTTAGTGCGCCAATTCATTGTCATGTTTAGTGCGCCAGCAACTGTGACTCAATTCAAGCACATAACCAATCGATCATAATCACAAAATATAATTATTAACTTCTCTGGCTATCAGTAAAATAACACATTTAATTGGGTTATAAACAATGTTTTGTCACACTAATAGACACGACTGGTGGACCACATACACACGTAGTGGGCTTCAGATGCATAACGTGACTGTGGTGAATCAAGCAGAGTTAAATCTGCTTTTGCAGACACGTTTGTCTATAGGGTAAACGTGTTTACAATGGATATTTCTAAAATCGACATGACTAGTTTGCGTTGTCAACTACCTGTTTACGGAGGTCACCTGACCAATGTAGACATATTACACCATCCCAGCAATATCATCACAGACAGGTGTCGTGTTATATGCATAGTTGTCACTTGTATTTTGGTCACTACATTTTTATTTCCTGTTTTTCAAATAAATCCTCCTCCAGTATGTCACTGCTAATTACGTCACATGCAGTGATTGAAAGGTGAAAGATAGTGTTCTTATCACTATAAATTTATCAAATGGTAATACTGTTTTGACACTGCATTATGGGTATTTACATCACATTGCACTGCCAAATCACTTGGTGTGGTTAAACAACCTTTCAGAAATGTTCACGTGAAAAATCATTCTTAAAAAATCATACAGCAATTATTATTAGTTGCCATAAAAACCCCAGCTGCATAGACAATACACAATTCCAGCACGAGATCAATTACTGATAATCAACCGCAATACCAAAATCAGTTCAATGTTTCCGCCATTTTGCGTTCAAATTGTGACCTCTTTGTGAGGCGCCAGTGCAGCAGCTGCTGCTGCCCCTGGTGGCACATCAGGGAACTGTGTGTCGCCCTCCATGGTGGCAGACGGTACTTCCTCGGTTGGATTGCGGGCACTATACCGTGTATGACTCGACTGTTGTAAGTGAATCTGAAAGTACACAGTAGACAACGTTGGCTTTTACATGTCCTATTCAGATTGAGAGGAAACACGAAACTGAGCCTGTGTGTGAATTGGTTTAATCCAACTTATCCTTATTCATAGTCACAGTGTAGGTGGTTAATACATAGATCTAGAAAATAAATGATTCCTTAACATTGAGACATTTACATCTAACGCTGAGAATCAATATGTCTGCCAACAAGATCTCAAATTGTAAAATTCCACTTTGCCCCTACCCTAATTAATTTCATAATACAGCTGTAATTATTATGTGTCTAAAGATTTACTAAATAATAGCTACTAACACTGGCCCATATACATCCTTCACGTCTTCTATGTTTCACTATCCTATAGTATATAACATAAATGTAAGCTAAACAATAAACTAGTTAAGAAAATAAATAATTAAAATTACACAAAAGGTGCAGCAGCAGCAGTAGTAGTAGTAGTAGTAGTAGTAGTAGTAGTAGTAGTAGTAGTAGTAGTAGTTGTAGTAGTAGTAGTAGTGGTAGTGGTAGTGGTAGTAGTAGCAGTAGCAGTAGCAGTAGCAGTAGTAGTAGTAGTAGTAGTAGTAGTTGTAGTAGTAGTAGTAGTATTAGTAGTAGTTGTAGTAGTAGTAGTAGTTGTAGTAGTAGTGGTAGTAGTTGTAGTAGTAGTAGTAGTTGTAGTAGTATTAGTAGTAGTAGTTGTAGTAGTATTAGTAGTAGTAGTAGTAGTAGTAGTAGTAGTAGTAATTCTTACCTGTATGTACACGTTGACCTCATCGGCTCGACTTAAGTATGGGAAATCCCCTCCAGTCTTGAGATGAGCTCTCCGTGCGTGAGGGTAGCATTTGTACACTTCCTCTTTGACTGCTTGTGATATGGCACAGTTGTCATAAACCTAAAATTTTACAAACTCACTGATTTTGAAATAATTCTCATATATTAGGACATCATAAAATTACCGAAAGTTAATTTTACTGCAGGATTTCAAATAAATCAATGTTTCTATCAGAACTGAATAACACAATACAATGTAATAAATATAACTATGTATAGGGTACTGTTACCATAAAAAGGTAAATAGAATATATTTGCTTAATGATTGATACTATTTATGACAGTGAAGACATTTTACAATATTTTGACGTATACATATCCACATTCTAACAAATGCTCCATCCTTTAGAATATCTTTCCACAACTAACCCTGTACAAAATGTATAAAAACAAGAAACGTTCCCTACCCACTGTCAAATTTTAGACTCTGTATGCACCAATTGCAGCACGCAATAAAAACGAGCAAGAAGTGTTAACATAATAAATGTCAACCCACGTACATCTATGACAGTGACGTCAATCCCCTCAAGGGACTGTGGCTCCACGTAGGAGTTCATGCAGTTCAAGGTCAAGCGAGACGCCAGTTCCTGTTGTCCCAACTGATCCAACTGAAACCATCGCAAACAAATGTACACTCATTAGGCTCAGTGTGGCTGCTTCGTGAATATTCTATATTATGTTTAATTTAGCTTCCTTTGGAACTGAGAGGCACATCTAGACAAAAGAGTTGGGCAATCTTAAGATCAGTAAGCAATATTCAATTTGTGAAAATGTTCAACAAGTTGGAAGAATATTGTATTGAAACAACATTTCTTATTTCACGACTAATAAATTTCGACTCACATCGACGTTTCGATCACCATCGGTGGCCTTCATTGGGTATTGTATCTTCACTGCTCGCCAGATGGCGTGGTGAGCAGACTGTCCCACATGACTTAATCTGTAGCCCCTTCGTCTCTGTTCATAGTTGGTGCAATGATTGCAATCTTCCTAATCCACATACAATTCCTGATGAAGGCCACCGATGATGGTTGAAACATTGATGCGACTCAAAATTTATTAATTGTGAAATAAGAAATCTTGTCATCATCATCCTTGTGCAGCCAGTGTCTCGTGGTTTGGCAAAGGCCTTAGCATGCTGCTTCCGCATCTATCTTGCGTTATCCTCTGCCAGATGCTACCCTTCCAGTAGTCGTCTAGTTCATCTCGTCACCATCTCACAGGCCTTGGTCTTTTCGTTTCCAAGTGGTGATACGCGAGTTGGAAACTCGGTTATCTCGTATTCTGCTGGCGTGCCCAGCCCAGGTCCACTTCCGTCTTCTGACTTGTTCAATGATGTCTGTAACCTTTGTCTTTTCTCTTACCCAGATGCTTATTTTTCTGTGCTGGTACCAGGTATGTGATGTTTAACATACTCCTTTCCATCTTTGTTTGTGCGGCTGCTAGCTTGTTCTTTGCTTGGCTGGTGAGTGCCCATGTTTCTGCGCCATACATCACTGCTGGAAGCACGTATGAGTTGTAGCCCAAGTTAAATTAAGCTACAATAGTTGTAGACTTGTTTTAAGTAAGCAGTATTAAAGCTGTTAAAAGATGGATTGATACAACAAAGATTGTACGTTGTGATTTTTTATATTCTTCGAGCCACACAAGAGCTGTCTAAACACACACCGACTCAACCATGAAGTCTATGGAGTCTGCGATGTCTGCGTCAACGAGGCCCCTCTCAAAGTTGCCCATCACCATCTTCTTAAGCACCAATGCTGGCATCATCCAGAAACTGGAAAACAACAGAGTGTATGTAGAAAACAGTGGCACAGTGACACAGTGGCACAGTGGCACAGTGACACAGTGACACAGTGACACAGTGGCTGTAGCATCGGACAGTTAATCAAGAGAACCTAGTTCTGAATTGTGTGCCGCGGAGTTGAACCTTGCGGTACGTGCGTACCTGGCCATAGGGATTGGGTGGTGGATATTTGTGTACAAAGAGTCTTCAAGTATTACGTTCAGCATGGCTAAATACTTCCCAGAGAATTCAAGATGGTGTTATATGGAAAAGCGCTGCCAGGGAGAAAGGTGCTTTGAGCATCCTAAGGATGGGATCTCTCTCACTCCCTCATCCCAACACCTGTCAGGTCGTAGGGGAGACATGAGGGATGTAGACACAACGAATGCCGTCCAGCGGGGGTGATCTAGTACAAGTTGTCTTCCTCTGCCTGCCTCTCTATCACCAGTCATGCGTGACAGTTTTCACAAGGGAGTCATGGTGTCTGACTTGGCCGTACCAGGCCAGCTTTCTGCTCGTCACTGTTGCCAGTAGATATCCTGTGCACCTGAGAGAGCTGTGATCTGACTTTGAGCAGACAATGGTCTTGTGTTTGGCCTAAGATATGTGTAGCAGGTGTCTGATGCATTTATTCACAAATGCCTCGAACGTCTTCATCGCCTTAGCCGTCATTGTCCAACGTTTGGCAACAATGGCTCTGTACAGCATGGCTAGATACTGTGTAAACTATATAAAAGTATATACTTATCTTTACTTTTATGTTATTGTCATAACTCAAAGTACTGGGTGCCTAGTGGCTACTGCCTACAGTTAGTGCTACTGGTGTTCACATATTCATATTCTTGCGATTGAGTTACTTTAGTAGCTCAGTCACCCTGTGGCTAGAGATAGTGGACTCTCAACTAGAAGAACCAAGTGTGACTCATGTGCTGCCAGGTCACACTTTGGGGAAGTTTTTCACTGACATTGCTCCAGTTAATTCAGCTGTGTGAATGACTTTCTGGCTCTAGACAGTGGTGGATATTTGTGTACGAATAGTCTTCATGCATTAATTGCAGTGTGGCTGATGCTTCCATGAGAAGCTGAGATAATGTTCAATTAAACAGGTCTGCCAGGGAGGAGTGCGTAAAGTGCCTTGAGCAATCCTGAGGTTTGGACACTGTGCTATATAAGAACTTACTTGTTAAGAATACACAATAGAAGTAGTGCAAGACTGGTGCACCTCTCAAATCACAAGAAATAATCTAGTAAACAATGTCTAACCTCTGGGTCAAATATATGCTCTTTCGAAATGCAGTTTTAAATAATTCTGATTACGTCGGACCAAGAAAACTATCAAAGGTTTTATAGATATAAACTTTCACTGTACAAACTTTTAATTGTCCATGTACTGTTGGTTATTTAATGTACAGTGGCTAACTCACGCCGGTGCTGAAGAGGTCTGTCGAAACACAGTTGTATCAACGAAGGCATTGCACAGAATGAGCGAGTGAACGCGCGGAGACATACACGTGTACTCCGCAAACTTCTGGGCCAGAAACCCACCGAGAGACGCACCAAAAATATGCACCTGAAACACAGTGGCACAAGAGACATGATATGTTACATCTAATAACAAACAATTTGTTTATATAAAATACCAGAAACCGTTAAGCAAATCAAATGTTTGATTGTGTAACCATTTCCACAAAATGGAGTTGATTTGAGGTAATTTGATTTGCCTTTATTCGGTGCTAACAAATGCGTCCACTGATGTGTCACGAGTGCCAATGTGTGGACATATCATAACAAAATCCCACCCCAAAAGACAGACACAAATAACATTATCAGCAACTTATTTACATAGTGTTGAATATCTGGTATTCTTGTCTCTTTCTATATCTTTCTTTGGTCAATTAGCCTCTACCAATCAACAACGTATTTAGAAAATACCACATTATTTATATTGAATATATTGTATTCATCGACAAATTTATGCTCCAAAGTAAGTTAAATCATATAGATTATTTATTTACATGTTTGTTATATGCTATGCAGGGTCTTTCTCCTAACTGAAAGAACAGAACATCGAACACTCCACCAGATGGCGCCATAGTGGGGAAAAGGATTAAAAGATAAAAAAATATTGTGTAATTATAGGCAATAATGACAACCACTGGTTAGCTACAGTA
Organism: Ridgeia piscesae; assembly: GCA_025642075.2. NCBI lineage: Eukaryota > Metazoa > Annelida > Polychaeta > Sabellida > Siboglinidae > Ridgeia > Ridgeia piscesae. The sequence goes on along the minus strand of JAODUO010000313.1, from coordinate 233,488 downwards.
CTGGCATAGGCTAGTTATTATTACTGAATAATAATATTAATTTGCCTTGTCATCTGGTCAACCAATAAATTCAGCTAAAGGCACTCTCATATAAGTAAAGGTTTATTTTTTCCAACATAGTAACAATATATACAGTGTTTATGACATACATCAGTATAATCATATCAGAAAAAGGGGTATACCCTGGGTACTGAAGAAACTCTAGTATCTGTATACTTATGAGAATTATTTGCTTAAGATATGGACTATGGTAGATATTACAAAGTAGAACAGTTTGGTTATCATGGGGTGTTTCTGAGCGACAAAACAAATAAACAGGATAACACGTCAACATAACTACTTATTTGACAACTAAATAATTATACTATCTCAAAACAAATTAAAATACAATCGTCATTATGTACTCACTTATTGATAATCATGATGTGCAAGCTAGAATTATGTATTCCGTTTTGATCAGTGACCATTTTTAGAAATAAATGTGTCGATAATCTTCCCTTTTTTCTTCTTACCTTGTCAAGTTGGAGATGGTCTAACAACTTCCTGAAACTCTCGCACCAGTCCTCCAGCTTCCAGTAGGCGGGATACTCCACCTGTGCCACAGGTAGGGTTAATCCAGTCATTACATCATGTGTAGGTTATGATGGTCATGCAGAATCAGAACTGGAAGTGTTCATTTTACCCAGCATATAACAACACCATTTTCAGAGTAAACAAAAGTACTACAAGTGACAATGACACAGGACATAATAAGTTATCATCTCAAAAGAACTCAATAAAAGTAATAAAGTTAATTAAACAATGTACTCGGTATTTAAAATACAATATCGTAGCCAGCAGCTGTGAGATTGTTGTAGACAACTTGTCACCAAAGAAGACATGATGAGACGGGCAGGTCTGGAGAAACTGCACGACATGAAGGCAACTAGTTGGACAAGTCCTATGTCTACCTAGGGAGACACTTGCACATGCACGGACCCCCCCAAACCTCAACGGGTAGAAGAATCAATGACAACTTTCCACCACATGACTGTACACCAGCGGGAGGATTGTTTCCACGACACTCAGGGGACACAGTGTGACCCTCTGACCACAGGCAGCACAACAGTGATCTGTTTACCAAGACATCCACAACCACCTAGAAAAGATACCACAGTGTGAGCCCTCCGCACCACACACACACCACAGTGTGAGCCCTCCCCACCACACACACCACAGTGTGAGCCCTCCCCACCACACACACACCACAGTGTGAGCCCTCCCACCACACACACCACAGTGTGAGCCCTCCCCACCACACACACACCACAGTGTGAGCCCTCCCCACCACACACACCACAGTGTGAGCCCTCCCCACCACACACACACCACAGTGTGAGCCCTCCCCACCACACACACACCACAGTGTGAGCCCTCCCCACCACACACACCACAGTGTGAGCCCTCCCCCCCACACACACAGTGTGAGCCCTCCTCCACCACACACACCACAGTGTGAGCCCTCCCCACACACACACACCACAGTGTGAGCCCTCCCCACCACACACACCACAGTGTGAGCCCTCCCCACCACACACACCACAGTGTGAGCCCTCCCACCACACACACCACAGTGTGAGCCCTCCTCACCACACACACACCACAGTGTGAGCCCTCCCCACCACACACACACACCACAGTGTGAGCCCTCCCCCCACACACACACCACACCCAGTGTGAGCCCTCCCCACCACACACACACCACAGTGTGAGCCCTCCCCACCACACAACACCACAGTGTGAGCCCTCCACCACCACACACACACCACAGTGTGAGCCCTCCCACCACACACACACCACAGTGTGAGCCCTCCGCACCACACACACACCACAGTGTGAGCCCTCCCCACCACACACACACCACAGTGTGAGCCCTCCCACCACACACACACCACAGTGTGAGCCCTCCCCACCACACACACACCACAGTGTGAGCCCTCCCCACCACACACACACCACAGTGTGAGCCCTCCCCACCACACACACACCACAGTGTGAGCCCTCCCACCACACACACACCACAGTGTGAGCCCTCCCACCACACACACACCACAGTGTGAGCCCTCCGCACCACACACACACCACAGTGTGAGCCCTCCCCACCACACACACACACACAGTGTGAGCCCTCCCCACCACACACACACCACAGTGTGAGCCCTCCGCCACCACACACACACCACAGTGTTGAGCCCTCCGCACCACACACACACCACAGTGTGAGCCCTCCCCACCACACACACACCACAGTGTGAGCCCTCCCCACCACACACACACCACAGTGTGAGCCCTCCCCACCACACACACACCACAGTGTGAGCCCTCCGCACCACACACACACCACAGTGTGAGCCCTCCGCACCACACACACACCACAGTGTGAGCCCTCCGCACCACACACACACCACAGTGTGAGCCCTCCCCACCACACACACACCACAGTGTGAGCCCTCCCCACCACACACACACCACAGTGTGAGCCCTCCGCACCACACACACCACAGTGTGAGCCCTCCCACACACACACACCACAGTGTGAGCCCTCCACACCACACACACCACAGTGTGAGCCCTCCCCACCACACACACACCACAGTGTTAGCCCTCCGCACCACACACACACCACAGTGTGAGCCCTCCTCACCACACACACACCACAGTGTTAGCCCTCCCACCACACACACACACCACAGTGTGAGCCCTCCCCACCACACACACACCACAGTGTGAGCCCTCCCCACCACACACACACCACAGTGTGAGCCCTCCGCACCACACACACACCACAGTGTGAGCCCTCCCCACCACACACACACCACAGTGTTGAGCCCTCCGCACCACACACACACCACAGAGTGAGCCCTCCCCACCACCCACACACCACAGTGTTAGCCCTCCGCACCACACACACACCACAGTGTGAGCCCTCCCCACACACACACACAGTGTTAGCCCTCCCCACCACACACACACCACAGAGTGAGCCCTCCCCACCACCCACACACCACAGTGTGAGCCCTCCGCACCACACACACACCACAGTGTGAGCCCTCCCCACCACACACACACCACAGTGTGAGCCCCCACCACACACACACCACAGTGTAGCCCTCCCACCACAAAGCCCTCCCCACCACACACACACCACAGTGTGAGCCCTCCCCACCACACACACACCACAGTGTGAGCCCTCCGCACACACACACACCACAGTGTAGCCCTCCCCACCACACCCCACACCACAGTGTGAGCCCTCCGCACCACACACACACCACAGTGTGAGCCCTCCCCACCACACACACACCACAGTGTGAGCCCTCCGCACCACACACACACCACAGAGTGTGAGCCCTCCGCACCACACACACCACAGTGTGAGCCCTCCCCACCACACACACACCACAGTGTGAGCCCCCCTCCCCACCACACACACACCACAGTGTGAGCCCTCCCCACCACACACACACCACAGTGTGAGCCCTCCCACCACACACACACCACAGTGTGAGCCCTCCCCACCACACACACCACCACAGTGTGAGCCCTCCGCACCACACACACACCACAGTGTGAGCCCTCCCCACCCCCACACACACACACACACCACAGTGTGAGCCCTCCCCACCACACACACACCACAGTGTGAGCCCTCCCCACCACACACACACCACAGTGTGAGCCCTCCCCACCACACACACACCACAGTGTGAGCCCTCCGCCACCACACACACACCACAGTGTGAGCCCTCCCACCACACACACACCACAGTGTGAGCCCTCCCACCACACACACACCACAGTGTGAGCCCTCCCCACCACACACACACCACAGTGTGAGCCCTCCGCACCACACACACACCACAGTGTGAGCCCTCCCCACCACACACACACCACAGTGTGAGCCCTCCCACCACACACACACCACAGTGTGAGCCCTCCCCACCACACACACACCACAGTGTGAGCCCTCCCCACCACACACACACCACAGTGTGAGCCCTCCCCACCACACACACACCACAGTGTGAGCCCTCCCACCACACACACACCACAGTGTGAGCCCTCCCCACCACACACACACCACAGTGTGAGCCCTCCCCACCACACACACACCACAGTGTGAGCCCTCCCCACCACACACACACCACAGTGTAGCCCTCCCACCACACACACACCACAGTGTGAGCCCTCCCCACCCCCACACACCACAGTGTGAGCCCTCCCCACCACACACACACGTGAGCCCTCCCACCACACACACCACAGTGTAGCCCTCCCCACCACACACACACCACAGTGTGAGCCCTCCCACACCACACACACCACAGTGTGAGCCCTCCCCACCACACACACACCACAGAGTGAGCCCTCCCCACCACACACACACCACAGTGTGAGCCCTCCCCACCACACACACACACACAGTGTGAGCCCTCCCACCACACACACACCACAGAGTGAGCCCTCCCCACCACACACACACCACAGTGTGAGCCCTCCCCACCACACACACCACAGTGTGCCCTCACGCACCACACACCCAATTAGCCCCCCACACACCACACCACAGTGTGAGCCCTCCCCACCACACACACACCACAGTGTGAGCCCTCCACCACACACACACCACAGTGTGAGCCCTCCCCACCACACACACACCACAGTGTTAGCCCTCCGCACCACACACACACCACAGTGTGAGCCCTCCTCACCACACACACCACAGTGTGAGCCCTCCCCACCACACACACACCACAGTGTGAGCCCTCCCCACCACACACACACCACAGTGTGAGCCCTCCGCACCACACACACACCACAGTGTGAGCCCTCCCACCACACACACACCACACCCTCACACACACACACACACACACACACCACAGTGTGAGCCCTCCCCACCACACACACACCACAGTGTGAGCCCTCCCCACCACACACACCACACACGTGAGCCCTCCGCACCACACACACACCACAGTGTGAGCCCTCCCCACCACCACCCCACACACACACACACAGTGTGAGCCCTCCCCACCACACACACACCACAGTGTTGAGCCCTCCCCACCACACACACACCACAGTGTGAGCCCTCCCCACCACACACACCACCACAGTGTGAGCCCTCCCCACCACACACACACCACAGTGTGAGCCCTCCCACCACACACACACCACAGTGTGAGCCCTCCTCACCACACACACACCACAGTGTGAGCCCTCCCCACCACACACACACCACAGTGTGAGCCCTCCCCACCACACACACACCACAGTGTGAGCCCTCCGCCCACCACACACACACACACAGTGTAGCCCTCCCACCACCACACACACCACAGTGTGAGCCCTCCCCACCACACACACACCACAGTGTGAGCCCTCCCCACCACCACACACCACGTGTGAGCCCTCCCCACCACCACACACCACAGTGTAGCCCTCCCACCACACACACACCACAGTGTGAGCCCTCCCCACCACACACACACCACACACACCACAGTGTGAGCCCTCCCCACCACACACACACCACAGTGTGAGCCCTCCCCACCACACACACACCACAGTGTGAGCCCTCCCCACCACACACACACCACAGTGTGAGCCCTCCGCACCACACACACCACAGTGTGAGCCCTCCCCACCACACACACACCACAGTGTGAGCCCTCCCACCACACACACACCACAGTGTGAGCCCCCACCACACACACACCACAGTGTGAGCCCTCCCCCACACACACACACCACAGTGTGAGCCCTCCCCCCACACACACACCACAGTGTGAGCCCTCCCCACCACACACACACCACAGTGTGAGCCCTCCGCACCACACACACACCACAGTGTGAGCCCTCCCACCACACACACACACCACAGTGTGAGCCCTCCCACACACACACACACCACAGTGTGAGCCCTCCCACCACACACACACCACAGTGTGAGCCCTCCCCACCACACACACACCACAGTGTGAGCCCTCCCCACCACACACACACCACAGTGTGAGCCCTCCCCACCACACACACACCACAGTGTGAGCCCTCCCACACACACACACACCACAGTGTGAGCCCTCCCCACCACACACACACCACAGTGTGAGCCCTCCCACCACACACACACCACAGTGTGAGCCCTCCCCACCACCACACACACACCACAGTGTGAGCCCTCCCCACCACACACACACCACAGTGTGAGCCCTCCTCCACCACACACACACCACAGTGTGAGCCCTCCCCACCACACACACACCACAGTGTGAGCCCTCCCCACCACACACACACCACAGTGTGAGCCCTCCCCACCACACACACACCACAGTGTGAGCCCTCCCCACCACACACACACACCACAGTGTGAGCCCTCCGCACCACACACACACCACAGTGTGAGCCCTCCCCACCACCCACACACCACAGTGTGAGCCCTCCTCACACCACACACACACACCACAGTGTGAGCCCTCCCCACCACACACACACCACAGTGTGAGCCCTCCCACCACACACACACACCACAGTGTGAGCCCTCCCCACCACACACACACCACAGTGTGAGCCCTCCCACCACACACACACACCACAGTGTGAGCCCTCCCCCACCACACACACACCACAGTGTGAGCCCTCCCCACCACACACACACCACAGTGTGAGCCCTCCCCACCACACACACACCACAGTGTGAGCCCTCCCCACCACACACACACCACAGTGTGAGCCCTCCCACCACACACACACCACAGTGTGAGCCCTCCCCACCACACACACCACCACAGTGTGAGCCCTCCCACACACACACACACCACAGTGTGAGCCCTCCCCACCACACACACACACCACAGTGTGAGCCCTCCCCACACACACACACCACAGTGTGAGCCCTCCCCACCACACACACACCACAGTGTGAGCCCTCCCCACCACACACACCACACCACAGTGTGAGCCCTCCCCACCACACACACACCACAGTGTGAGCCCTCCCCCACACACACACCACAGTGTGAGCCCTCCCACCACACACACACCCACAGTGTGAGCCCTCCCCACCACACACACACCACAGTGTGAGCCCTCCCCCACCACACACACACCACAGTGTGAGCCCTCCCCACCACACACACACACAGTGTGAGCCCTCCCCCACCACACACACACCACAGTGTGAGCCCTCCCCACCACACACACACCACAGTGTGAGCCCTCCCCACACACACACACCACAGTGTGAGCCCTCCCCACCACACACACACCACAGTGTGAGCCCTCCCCACCACACACACACCACAGTGTGAGCCCTCCCCACCACACACACACCACAGTGTGAGCCCTCCCACCACACACACACACCACAGTGTGAGCCCTCCCCACCACACACACACCACAGTGTGAGCCCTCCCACCACACACACACACACAGTGTGACCCCCCTCCCCACACACACACACCACAGTGTGAGCCCTCCCCACCACACACACCACAGTGTGAGCCCTCCCCACCACACACACACACATGAGCCCTCCCCACACACACACACCACAGTGTGAGCCCTCCCACCACACACACCACAGTGTGAGCCCTCCCCCACCACACACACACCACAGTGTGAGCCCTCCCACCACACACACACCACAGTGTGAGCCCTCCCCACCACACACACACCACAGTGTGAGCCCTCCTCACACACACACACACCACAGTGTGAGCCCTCCCACCACACACACACCACAGTGTGAGCCCTCCCCCACCACACACACACACACCACACAAAAAGTGTGAGCCCTCCCACCACACACACACCACAGTGTGAGCCCTCCCACCACACACACACACCACAGTGTGAGCCCTCCCCACCACACACACACCACAGTGTGAGCCCTCCCCACCACACACACACACCACAGTGTGAGCCCTCCCCACCACACACACCACAGTGTGAGCCCTCCCACCACACACACACCACAGTGTGAGCCCTCCCCACCACACACACACCACAGTGTGAGCCCTCCCACCACACACACACCACAGTGTGAGCCCTCCCCACCACACACACACCACAGTGTGAGCCCTCCCACACCACACACACACAGTGTGAGCCCTCCCCACCACACACACACCACAGTGTGAGCCCTCCCACCACACACACACCACAGTGTGAGCCCTCCCCACCACACACACACCACAGTGTGAGCCCTCCCCACCACACACACACCACAGTGTAGCCCTCCCCACCACCACACACACCACAGTGTGAGCCCTCCCCACCACACACACCACAGTGTGAGCCCTCCCACACACACACACACCACAGTGTGAGCCCCCTCCCCACCACACACACACCACAGTGTGAGCCCTCCCCCACCACCACACACACCACAGTGTGAGCCCCCCCACACACACACACCACAGTGTGAGCCCTCCCCACCACACACACACCACAGTGTGAGCCCTCCCCACCACACACACCCACAGTGTGAGCCCTCCCCACCACACACACCACAGAGTGAGCCCTCCCCACCACACACACACCACAGTGTGAGCCCTCCCCACCACACACACACCACAGTGTGAGCCCTCCCCACCACACACACACCACAGTGTGAGCCCTCCCACCACACACACCACAGTGTGAGCCCTCCCCACCCACACACACACCACAGTGTGAGCCCTCCGCACCACACACACCACAGTGTGAGCCCTCCCCACCACACACACACCACAGTGTGAGCCCTCCCCACCACACACACCACAGTGTGAGCCCTCCCCACCACCACACACCACAGTGTGAGCCCTCCCACCACACACACCACAGTGTGAGCCCTCCCCACCACACACACACCACAGTGTGAGCCCTCCCCACCACACACACACCACAGTGTGAGCCCTCCCACCACACACACACCACAGTGTGAGCCCTCCTCCACCACACACACACCACAGTGTGAGCCCTCCCCACCACACACACACCACAGTGTGAGCCCTCCCACCACCACACACACCACAGTGTGAGCCCTCCCACACACACACACCACAGTGTGAGCCCTCCCCACCACACACACACACCACAGTGTGAGCCCTCCCCACCACACACACACCACAGTGTGAGCCCTCCCCACCACACACACACCACAGTGTGAGCCCTCCCCACACACACACACCACAGTGTGAGCCCTCCCCACCACACACACACCACAGTGTGAGCCCTCCCCTCACCACACACACACACACGTGTACCCTCCGCACCACACACACACCACAGTGTGAGCCCTCCCACCACACACACACCACAGTGTGAGCCCTCCCCACACACACACACACACAGTGTGAGCCCTCCCCACCACACACACACCACAGTGTGAGCCCTCCCACCACACACCACACGTGTGAGCCCCCCACCACACACACACACACAGTGTAGCCACTCACCACACACACACCACAGTGTGAGCCCTCCCCACACACACACACCACAGTGTGAGCCCTCCCCACCACACACACCGGGCCCCCCACACACACACACCACAGTGTGAGCCCTCCCCACACACACACACCACAGTGTGAGCCCTCCCCACCACACACACCACAGTGTGAGCCCTCCCCACCACCACACACACCACAGTGTGACACACTACACACACACACACACATGTGGTACCACACACACCACAGTGTGAGCCCTCCCCACCACACACACACCACAGTGTGAGCCCTCCCCACCACACACACCACAGTGTGAGCCCTCCCCACCACACACACACCACAGTGTGAGCCCTCCCCACCACACACACACCACAGTGTGAGCCCTCCCCACCACACACACACCACAGTGTGAGCCCTCCCCACACACACACACCACAGTGTGAGCCCTCCCCCACACACACACCACAGTGTGAGCCCTCCCACCACACACACCACAGTGTGAGCCCTCCGCACCACACACACACCACACGTGTGAGCCCTCCCCACCACACACACACCACAGTGTGAGCCTCCCCACCACACACACACCACAGTGTGAGCCCTCCCCCACCACACACACACCACAACCCACCACACACACACCACAGTGTGAGCCCTCCCCACCACACACACACCACAGTGTGAGCCCTCCCACACACACACACACCACAGTGTGAGCCCTCCCACCACACACACACCACAGTGTGAGCCCTCCCCCACCACACACACACCACAGTGTGAGCCCTCCCACCACACACACACCACAGTGTGAGCCCTCCCCACCACACACACACCACAGTGTGAGCCCCTCCCACCACACACACACCACCACAGTGTGAGCCCTCCCCACCACACACACACCACAGTGTGAGCCCTCCCCACCACACACACACCACAGTGTGAGCCCTCCCACCACACACACCACAGTGTGAGCCCTCCCCACCACACACACACCACAGTGTGAGCCCTCCCACCCACACACACACACAGTGTGAGCCCTCCCCACCACACACACACCACAGTGTGAGCCCTCCCCACCACACACACACACCACATGTGAGCCCTCCCACCACACACACACACACACACACACACGTGTGAGCCCCCACACACACACACACAGTGTGAGCCCTCACACACCACACACACACACACACACACACACACACAGTGTGAGCCCCCCACCACACACACACAGTGTGAGCCTCACACATCCCACCACACACACACCACACACACAACATCACACACACACCACAGTGAGCCCTCCCACACACACACACACACAGTGTGAGCCCTCCACACACACACACACCACACACACACACACAGTGAGCCCTCCCACCACACACACACACCACAGTGTGAGCCCTCCCCACCACACACACACCACAGTGTGAGCCCTCCGCACCACACAACACACCACAGTGTGAGCCCTCCCCACCACACACACACCACAGTGTGAGCCCTCCCCACCACACACACACCACAGTGTGAGCCCTCCGCCACCACACACACACACATTCCACAAAAGTGTGAGCCCTCCCCACACACACACCACAGTGTGAGCCCTCCGCACCCACACACACACACAGTGTGAGCCCTCCCACCACACACACCACAGGTGAGCCCTCCGCACCACACACACACCACAGTGTGAGCCCTCCGCACCACACACACACCACAGTGTGAGCCCTCCCCACACACACACACCACAGTGTGAGCCCTCCCACCACACACACACACACACACACACACACACCACCACCACACACACACACGTGTGAGCCCCCCACCCACACACACACAGTGTGAGCCCTCCCACCACACACACACACAGTGTGAGCCCTCCACACCACACACACATGTACCTGCACATACATCCACTCACAGTGTGAGCCTCCCACACACACACACCACAGTGTGAGCCCTCCCCACACACACACACCAGCAGTGTGGCCCCACACCACACACACACACACACAGTGTGAGCCTCACACACACACACACACACACACACACACCCACACACACACACACACACGAGCACACCACACCACACACACACACAACACACACACACACACAGTGACACACACACCATACACACCACAGTGTGAGCCCTCCGCCCACACACACCACAGTGTGAGCCCTCCGCACCACACACACCACAGTGTGAGCCCTCCGCACCACACACACACAACCCACCAGACACACACACACACACACACACACACACACACACACACACACACACACACACACACACACACACACACACACACACACACACACACACACACACACACACACACACACACACACACACACACACACACACACACACAACACACACACACATCACACACACACATTACACCACAATTATTACATGTCATTATGTCATTTACATTGAATATACATTACATGTATGTCATTTACATGTGCAAATCACATGTGTAGTCATTGTACATGAAATACATTAATGTATCATTGTACATGTGAGATAGTACATGTAATGTATGTCATTGTACATGTGAGATAGTACATGTAATGTATGTCATTGTACATGTGAGATAGTACATGTATGATCATTGTACATGTCAATAGTACATGTAATGTATGTCATTGTACATGTGAGATAGTACATGTAATGTAGTCATTGTACATGTGAGATAGTACATGTAATGTATGTCATTGTACATGTGAGATAGTACATGTATGACATTGTACATGTAATAGTACATGTAATTATGTCATTGTACATGTGAGATAGTACATGTAATGTATGTCATTGTACATGTGAGATAGTACATGTAATGTATGTCATTGTACATGTGAGATAGTACATGTAATGTATGTCATTGTACATGTGAGATAGTACATGTAATGTATGTCATTGTACATGTGAGATAGTACATGTAATGTATGTCATTGTACATGTGAGATAGTACATGTAATGTATGTCATTGTACATGTGAGATAGTACATGTAATGTATGTCATTGTACATGTGAGATAGTACATGTAATGTATGTCATTGTACATGTGAGATAGTACATGTAATGTATGTCATTGTACATGTGAGATAGTACATGTAATGTATGTCATTGTACATGTGAGATAGTACATGTAATGTATGTCACTGTACATGTCATATAGTACATGTAATGTATGTCATTGTACATGTGAGATAGTACATGTAATGTAGGTCATTGTACATGTGAGATAGTACATGTAATGTATGTCATTGTACATGTGAGATAGTATATGTTATGAACATCACTGTACATGTCATATAGTACATGTAATCTATGTCATTGTACATGTGAGATAGTACATGTAATGTATGTCATTGTACATGTGAGATAGTACATGTAATGTAGGTCATTGTACATGTGAGATAGTACATGTAATGTATGTCATTGTACATGTGAGATAGTATATGTTATGAACATTACTGTACATGTCATATAGTACATGTAATCTATATCATTGTACATGTAATCTATGTCATTGTACATGTAATCTGTCATTGTACATGTGAGATAGTACATGATATATATGTCATTGTACATGTAATCTATGTCATTGTACATGTAATCTATGTCATTGTACATGTAATCTATGTCATTGTACATGTAATCTATGTCATTGTACATGTAATCTGTCATTGTACATGTGAGATAGTACGATATATATGTCATTGTACATGTGAGATAGTACATGATATATATGTCATTGTACATGTGAGATAGTACCCGGTACATGTAATATACATCACTGTACATGTGAGGTAGTTTGAAGAACTAAAAGAACACATATGGATCAGAAAAGTAAACAAACAACCAACCAACTGTGACACGGTACACAGCAAAAACTCTCTCACTACCAATATATTCCCTAATGTCAGACCATATTATTATTCATTGTATATGTATTACATTTATTGGTCAAATAATTTTTTTCTGATACTATTTCACACATACAATAACCTCTGGTCATAGTATCACACATCACATCTACTGAAGAAGATGACAGAACCAGCAGTAAGGAAAGTATGTATAGTGAATATATATGTATATATATATATATATATATATATATATATATATATATATATATATATATATATATATACATATATATTCACTATAGTGAATATATAATATATATTATATGTATGTAAATATTATATATAATGTAGTAACATAAGTTTCTTACCTTTTTCTGTGGTACACTGCTGCGGAAGCTCTGGTATTCAACCGATTTGGAGAGTTCACCCATACTCTAAAATACACAATTCCCAAACTGTACAATCAATGCACTTATGCTGTAAAGGTAAAAAATAAATGTTTGAGTTTTTACATAGTGCAGTATCCTGTCCAGAGGACTGCCCTAAGAGGACTGACCTAACTGTCTCACACTTAACTTTCTCCCAGACCTGTTCAATCAAACACCTGGTGACTGTTCTGGGAGGTATTTGGACACCCTGCAATTACTGCATAGAGACTACCTGTACACCTTCCCCAGTCAACAGACAAAACCAGTAAACTCATTTAGACAGCTGATTGATCTGGTGCAACATAGAGCGAGCAAACTGGCCCATGGTTTGATACATACAGCAGCACAGGATTTGAACCAAAACTCTCTCAGTTTACAGTCTGATGCTGTTTTAGTAGACACCGCACCACCACTGTACAACTATCCAGCTGAATATATGTTAAATGTCTTGATTTTTCAAGGAAACATTAAACTTATGAGCACCTTACAAAATGTCAGGGCACAATCAAACATTCCGTGCTGTTTGCTGCCTGAGTACCTTGGGTAGGTCAAACACATCTCCAAAACATTTATAAAGCAACAATCCAACCACAACTGGGGACACACAGTGCCAATACTGACAGTAGATCAGTTCACTTCTCAGCCAGATTCCTTTGTTAATTAAAACATTAATAAAATGTTAACAAAAATATTAATATTTTTATTCTGAAGGGTGTTTTAACTTATTCCCTGGTAAATGGAGGTGAAACAAATACATAACTACAAGGTAACAGCATGTAAACATGTTTATAGCAAGAAATATGTATGAGGTGGTAATTAGGGCATATTTTGGACGAGGTGGCTTAAAAAAAAGCGAGGTGGCCCACCTCGCTCATCATATAGCAGGGGAAACACAGCTTATAGACTACATATTGTAAGCATTATAGACATATAAGAGGAGCACGGAGAGTGTAGCAGATAGCACGTCCACCTGGCCTGCTGGCAGCTCGGGCTCAATACACAGCAGGCTATAGGCCCATATTTTGTGTCAAAATGTGGCTCTCAACATTAGGGACTGTTTAACCCCCGTGAATCCAATTGTCACGTTAATGTCGGTCCCGTCTCAGTTTGTGATGTAACAGAACAACTGAGGACGACAAGCACCCTCAGTGTCAGCACAGAAGCGGTTGCTTGGCATAAATATTCTCAAAATATTGTCTAGTTCAAAGAAACCTTGTAGGATTATAACACTGTAACCACATACAGGATATACAGACTAGTCAGTTTATAGAACCCTGGCACGGACTGGAAACAGCTAGAACTAGACATACCATGGTAGTCATGACTCCAGGCCCACTTAGTACCTAATTTAAATAATTACGTATTCATTAATTAAATTTGTATCATTACATATATCGACAGTGGTTACGATTGACTGCTGCAAGATCAATGCACCACAGAATTATGTTAAGGCTAAACAAACGGTTCCTTCTATCTCTTAAAAGAAAAGAACCATCCAGTTTGACTACTGGATTCATAATCAATCATTTAGTCACGTCAAATCAGTGAAGTACCTGGACATTACCATGTGCATGTCACACTAGACACATCAACAAAGCTCGCTGTAACTTACACTTCATTTATGTTCCAAAAACATTGCATCGTCCTCAACAAAAGAACTTGCATACATGTCACTTGTTAGTTGCACAGTGGAACACGCCTCATAGGTATGTGACCCTACGAAATGGTGGACATCAAGGGTCCAGCTCTGGTTCCATTGGTGGTTCTATATGGATTACAGACGTGCGTGTTTCATGAAATATCCATGGATTAATTTATGGATGTAACATGATGTGAGCTCGCATTTATATAGTCAGTAATTGTGTGCATATTATTGGGCTAAAATCATGCATATGTCATAATAACCACAACAGTGGATTAAAACCAATTCTTCAGGGCATCACTGATGTGGGTCTGGGGGCATGGTTTAACGTTGAAAGGCTCTATTTGTGATACACCATTACCATAGCAGATCCAGTGTTACAGAGATAATCAAAAACCCACAGTAGACATAATTCCAGGACAGATGAAAACAATTTCACGTGATTCTGCTCTATAAAATATTAAACAATAAAGTAAGTGTCAAAAGCGCCAACCGCCTCCTACCTAACCTACTCCTCTTACGTCACACAGCAGCCCACTCCTAGTCCTATCAAGCCCCATTCGCATCACAGAACCAACATCCTCACTGGTCCATAGGTTGTTGAGCACTTCTAGTGACCTAATTACAACCAGCACATAGGCTCCTGATTGGTCAGTAGCAATGCAAAACTGGGTTACGTGTGACCCATTGAGTCAGTTGCACGTAACCCACTTTTAGCCAATTGTACACAGTGCTACACACAGGTAACACCTGACCATGCATCCTCCTAACCAATTTTCGGAGTTCAAAACTAGAGTAGATTGAGTTTTGGTCCAGGTCCGACATTGCAGCAACAACAGTGTGCTGGTGTTAACATGACACATACATATTTCATTTCATTTCTATTTACCACTACAGGTATACCTTTGTCTATATGTGTGTGAAGGATTGAGTAGATGCAGTTTTAACTGTATTTTGATAATGTCCCATTAGAAGCTAGAACAACTGGTTCCCTGTGGCAGTCTAGGCTGTACTCCCAAAATGTGTCAGGCACATGAATTTATTCATGGGGAAACTGAATGACAATGTGTCACTGTCATGATTGCATAACCTAGTTTTAGGTTGTTCGGAACATACTAATGACACGGTCATACGTAACCCAGTTTTGCATTGCTGTAGTTGCTACTGACCAATCAGGAACATGGGCTGGTTGTAATGAGGTCAATATGTCGCGCTCCTATGACCTATGGCCCAACAGTCTTTGATATGAGTAGCATTTGATACACTCCTTCCAGCTATCGACAAGATGCAGTTCTTCCTCCGAGAATCATCAAGGTCTCCTGACATATATATGCTATAGCAGTTGGCACAGTTGACGTATGCTTTCAAGTTCAACTTGCCAACCTATTTATCTGGTTTTAAGCAATCCCTTGTTTTAACCTTCACTATATAGGTTCTCATCCTTATTTAATTTCGTTCTTCTTTTGCTCTACCCTTTGGCAATAATCATATAATGACATGTATGTTCAGCCTGTTGAATGAATGAATTTGGGCAGTGTCTGGTAGAAGCTAAGTACAGATGTTATAGACGTAAACGCATTTTATTGCATTAACAATTACATTCTTTGAATCTAAACACGCACATCTATGTCATAATTGACCTATAAGTGACAAGTGTAGTACTTCATCTCATCTAGTTCGGCTCGGAGCCTCGGTACGATGAGATAAATAAATATGTGACAGCTTGTTGGTCGGTTTCCACTACACGACTTCAGCTCGGCTCCAGAAAAGTTGTATAAATGGAAGTTATGATAAACACCACGTACTTTCATGTCCCGGGTTGCAGTTACTGCAAGCTTGCGATGGCCGTTTTAGTGTCTGTACGCGTCTAACTACAGACGCCCAGAAAAACAGACAACTTGCGTTGACACCATTTCTGCCCACAAAAAACTTTGTTGACGTTCGTCACATGAGCACAGCATGCGGAAGATAACGGGTTGAGCGATACAAGTAGTGACACCTATCGGATAGTCAATTTGCCGCTAGGTGATGCCGCAAACGTCTTTAAATGCATAGGCATAGAAATAAGGCTTAATAGGAATTATGTCGTCACGACGCATGTTAGACGCTTCGTGACAACCATTTATTTTGATTGACGTTTGACAACCCGAGGCTAGATTAGACCAGTCTAACGTACGTCACATGATAAATAATTTTTATTATTTTTATCGGTTCAGAATTATGTGTGTCTGGTTAACGATCGAATAATTAATTATCAGGCGATGTCTACGTCTTGTATAATTTATATTGTCATTATGCAACATCATTTTAGTGTATATTAATTAACGTGCGCCTGGATCAAATGCACTACTTTATATAGTAATGGTAGGATATCATACTGAGGTGTGCGTGCATTTGTTTGCGTACACGTGTTAGTCTGAAAGCTATTTTATATTTCAACTTCGCGTCAAAATTATTAATAAAATAATGTTATTTCGTATTGATATATACGTTCTTTAAGGTAATCAGTGGTTTAATACTTACTGTGAAAGAGCCATCGTTGAGTTTTCTGCGCACATTTCTACGATACTTTGTCAAATAGTCATTATGCGAAACCCCCGTGGTAAATGAAACATCTTCATCCATGTTCTCAAGAAACTCATCCATCGTAGCTAAAGCCAAAGTAGCGGCTCTTGTTCGTACAGATACCCGCCGGAATACGTCACAAATAGACGCAGAACGTACGTTCTTTGGCGGCATCACAATGCCCGCAAACTAAATATTGTTTTTCGTTACCTGCTAGCATAATAGCAGAAGAGGGTACTAGAGGACATGGAGTTACATTAGCAAGGAAGCAGTGTAGACTTTATGTTGGAAGAGAGGACTAGAGGACATGGAGTTACATTAGCAAGGAAGCAGTGTAGACTTTATGTTAGAAGAGAGGACTAGAGGACATGGAGTTACATTAGCAAACAAGCAGTGTAGACTTTATGTTAGAAGAGAGGACTAGAGGACATGGAGTTACATTAGCAAACAAGCAGTGTAGACTTTATGTTAGAAGAGAGGACTAGAGGACATGGAGTTACATTAGCAAGGAAGCAGTGTAGACTTTATGTTAGAAGAGAGGACTAGAAGACATGGAGTTACATTAGCAAACAAGCAGTGTAGACTTTATGTTAGAAGAGAGGACTAGAGGACATGGAGTTACATTAGCAAGGAAGCAGTGTAGACTTTATGTTAGAAGAGAGGACTAGAGGACATGGAGTTACATTAGCAAGGAAGCAGTGTAGACTTTGTTAGAAGAGAGTACTAGAGGACATGGAGTTACATTAGCAAGGAAGCAGTGTAGACTTGATGTTAGAAGAGAGGACTAGAGGACATGGAGTTACATTAGCAAGGAAGCAGTGTAGACTTTGTTAGAAGAGAGGACTAGAGGACATGGAGTTACATTAGCAAACAAGCAGTGTAGACTTTATGTTAGAAGAGAGGACTAGAAGACATGGAGTTACATTAGCAAACAAGCAGTGTAGACTTTATGTTAGAAGAGAGGACTAGAGGACATGGAGTTACATTAGCAAGGAAGCAGTGTAGACTTTATGTTAGAAGAGAGGACTAGAGGACATGGAGTTACATTAGCAAACAAGCAGTGTAGACTTTATGTTAGAAGAGAGGACTAGAGGACATGGAGTTACATTAGCAAACAAGCAGTGTAGACTATGTTAGAAGAGAGGACTAGAGGACATGGAGTTACATTAGCAAACAAGCAGTGTAGACTTTGTTAGAAAATTCTCGTTTTCACAAAGAACAGTAAATGAATGGAACAGATTATCAGCTGATTGTGTAGGTGCTAGTAGCGTTAATATATTAAAAAATTAAATCGACATACTACATAAACCTAAGAAGGGCGGGGTACACTTAGATAGATAAGTTATACTCTTGATAAGCCAAAGGGTGTCCTTGTGCACCTGCTTTCTAGAGTTGATTCTCTAGATGGCAATCTTTTTTAATAATTATTATCGTTTGTTTTGTGATAAAACAGATATGCATCACGTAAGGGTCCTGTATAAAAAAGTAACGAATCTATGAGTCTTGAAATCAGCCCATGTTGCCACGACCATTTGGTGTCATCATCGTGTTTACATGGAACCATAAAGGCATTACATTTCTCCCCAGGGACATATGTGATTGGCTCCACAAGTTTCACACTCATACCTCCAGCATGAGGGTGGGTAGAAGGGGTGTAGATAAAGGGAAAAGCTCAGTGAAAAAGATCTTTTACAATTCACGTGTCAGGCAAACACAACTGTATAACATATACCAACAAAAGAAAGATAGGGTGAGAAGAATAGACAAGTAAAGAATTAAACGGATGAATGGAGGAAAAGTGAACAAGAAAGTTCCGAGATGCTGGAAAATGATAATGAAACGACAAGTGAAGAAATGGGATGGTAAATACAGATAAAAATAACCAAGGCTGAAATGGTATGAGACAGCTAGAGTGACTGACTGATTGACAGACAGACAGACAGAGTTGGAGGTGGCAGGATAACAACTTTAACGGAAAAAAATGGAAATCAATGCAATTTGAATTATCAACCAGATTTCATGAAAACAAGTAGACACCGACAACAAACCCAGGTGTACAAGTGACTGATTATGGTCTAAGAGCACATGCTGGTTTATTCACTGGGTTGTCTGGTTTTAAACAGTGTCTAATAATGTTCAGTGATGTTAGACAAATTTCAACATCGTTTAAGGGAAATTGTCAATGTCTTTATCGTTAAATAAATGTTGGACCAGCTGTATCTTGTATAACCAAATATGTTTTGATGAACCAACTATTGTTAGATCACATCTTGTACCTAACATTTTAAAGGGCAAAAATAAGATATGACAGTGATTATGAAATAAAAATAATAAACGGTTTATTTAACAAATTCAATTCAGTTAAGGCAGTGATGAATCATGTTAATTCATTGAAGATGTCGAACAAACAGGGTCTTCACCGTAAATATAGCACAAACGTAATAACGGCTATGTTGAACAGCCAGTTAGCTTGTGCATTCATAACAATGTTTCACCTTGTCATCAGCTAAACAAATGAACCAATCAAGTAAACATTTTGAGTTAAACTGCAAAATTGGTTGTTTGGTTTGATGCCTGCCACCATAAACCAGCAAAAGAAATATGTAATACATTTCAAACTTAACCTATAAATAATAAGATGACTGCTATAAAGTCAGAACCAATTCTCCATAACACTGCAGCGCCAGTCAGCTTGACTTGCAAACATTCATGTTTATGTATGGACTTCCAGAATTATATCCGACCTTTACACTCTGCTGTAGTTACTAACCTAACTTACTTTACATGATACATAACATCAGCTTAAAGCTATTAATTCTAGCGTCATATATTAGCGATCAGTGAAACGTTGGTTCAAAGGTGAAGACACAAGGCCTACTATATGACATTTCAAAAAACAAGTGATTATACAACTTCGATTTTTAATTATGATGAACATTCGTCCAGTTCTGCCAATGTCAAATCTCTGACTTCATGCTCACAGCGAACATACATGTGTAAAGGTGCCATCGATGTGCATAACTGTAGCTCCACGTAGTTGAGATATGAAACCTGTAGCTCGAGGGGCAACACTTGGCAATGTCGGATGAATACTTAAAGCGAGTGAGTGGGAATATGTACATGTTGTATGATGATTGCGACGACTGCGAAACGTTCTCCATTCACCGCAGCTCGATGGCACCGATGCGCCAGCACGATTGTGTTGCCACCACTGCTGCCCCTGGTGTCCAGACGATTCGTTACGCTGCCTTCTGTTCTGGCCGTTGTCGTCGGAAAAGTAGAATGTGCGGTTCTGTAATTGGCAAACGGACAAGTTGTTAAAGTTACATCACTGGACTGTGGGGTAAACACTAGGAATACTAAAATAACTTATACATGTAGGAACAGTTCTTGTTTTGTGACATGTAGGACCAGGCATTTCAGCATCTGTTGCTGCGTTTTGTGACTTGAAACACTCCAAGGAGGAAATTTCTAAATGAAAATCCTAATTTGAAACACAGCTGCTGAAGTAGCTACACTGTAGAGTTTATACTAGTAGCGAGTAGTAGGAAAGATTTACTCCTTCAATTATTAATATAACTCAAGAGGTTACTATTATATTCCCGTTGTTCTACATTTTATTTGAAGTATTACTGTTTTATGTGTACTTAGAGTGAAATAAACTTGAATAGACATTCATTAAAAATGTTGCTGAATTCAGAAGCTGGACAGCGAGTTTTCACAACTTCATGATCTAATTATGGATGGAAACATTTGCCGGCCTTGACTTTGATACTGTTAAAGCCATTCAATAAAGCCATTTGGCTGAGAACCAATGTTTATTTTCTGAGGTATGGTACATTTATTATTTTATACAAACCTATGTACATATGAGTGAAAATTAATACAAATCAGATATGGTCAATAGGGAACATCTGACGTGGAATGACCCTGACGTTTATGCAGGATACTTTTTTGCCAGTCACATTTTTAGTGGACACATACTAACTGATATACATACAAGCCAGTTAAGATGTGTTTTATGAACTGAAATAAACCACAAACACATGTGTGACACCCATTTTCAAGGAATAACTGACAATATAAGTGATTTTAAAGACCTTTTTGCTGCTTTTTTATCCATCCACTACCCGTCCAGTGATATTTCTACCCGTCCACAACAGGTTGTATCCATCCAAATGTCACTGAAGCTATGCCCTGACCAACACTTGACTGGTGCATTAATTATGACATGACTTATTCTTGCACTTCGAGCAGAATGCCTTTCTGGGCCACTAATATTGCTTGCTAGAAGGTTCAAGAGGTTTTAATTCGTTTTTACCCGTCCAAATGACGGGTCGACGGGTCTGTTCTACCTGGTGGAACAGTCACAGCAAAGTCAAATATTCAACTAACTTCTATACATTGCATACAGGAGATCTGCTGAAGGTAGTGTACACTGTACAGTGTTATGCAGAGACCTGGCCACCCATCATTTGGATGGGTAAAACCTGTTGGGGACGGGTAAAAATATCGGTGGATGGGTAATAAAATGAAGGTACAAAAAAGGCCTTCAAAATTCATAGAAATTGTCAGTCATATCTTAAAAATGGGTGTCGCATGTCTGCAGTGTTTCCCTGAGTAGAATGGTGAGCGAGGTGGTAGGACGGGCTGAGTGAGCACTGAAGGCCCGATGTGACCACCAGAACTATTTTTAAAACTACCTTCAAAATGCTGCATTCTGAAGGGGGTTTATACTATTCCTAGTTATATAGAGAGGAAACAAATGCATAACTACAAGGCAGCACCATGCAACAGGTTTATAGCAAGAAATAGCTATGAGGTGGTAATTGCAGGCATTTGCAGCATATTTTGAGCGAGGTGGCTTATAAAAACAGCAAGGTGGTCCACCTCGCTCATCATATAGCACGGGATACGCTGTGTCTGTAGTTTATATCAGGTCATAAAGCACATTTCAACTGGCTTCAGTGGCTTGTATGTGTATGAATTAGGATCCAGGTGTCCGCCAAAAGAATGTGTGACTGGCAAAAGTGTTATCCTGCATAAAGCCAGGGTCTCCAACCTGGCAAGTGAAAGTGACGTGGCCCACCTGGTTCATGCATCATGTAGTGTATCCAGCCCTGACTCTGCTGAACTCCAATACTTCTCCACTCAGCCTCTGTCATCAGGTGAGCTTTGGGCACCAGCTTTGCAATCTCCTTTGGCAACATTACATGTCTACAATGGAAGACGACGCAAACATTCACATATCAATCGCATCTCAATCAAATTAGTTAATATGCCTCATTTCAGAGTAATCACACAGTTAATATTTGCCTTGTACACATCAGTAGGCGATCTAGAAACCTAAATGAAGAATAAATATAATAAGGAAGTGTTTCCCCTGCTATATGCTACACAAGGTGGGATACCTCGCTGGTTTTATAAGCCACCTTGCTCAAAATGGCCATCTTGTAATTAATGCTACAAGCACATTTAGATGCTAACTTGTCATTTCTTTCCCCACTATATGCCAGAGAATAGGTTAAAACACACTTTATAATGTACAATTTAAAAGGTACTTTTAAAATTGCTCCAAGGGGAAAGACCCCAGACCACTGCATTGTGTGTTCAACACTTGCTCGGCTCACCCTCCCCCCTCACTCACCCTACCACCTCACTCACCCTACCACCTCACTCATAATTTTACCCATGGGAAACACTGAAAAGGATTTGTATACCAAATGCTGAATATTTGGTGAATGTAAATTCAAGTATGACTGACGTATCACAACTGTTGACAAAGAGCAGAGTGAATTGCAACTTTACAAGTGCAGCATTTTGCTTTTTTTTAATATCTTGCAGCATAGAAAAACATAATTATGACATTTGTGTTACATGTACCGGTACACGTATTGAAGGGTAGATCTGCCACTTGTGGCTAAACATCCTCATTATAGAAACTTTTACAATATAATCAAATATATATGATGTACAACTGAATGCATGTATACTTTCTGTAATAAACCACCATCGTAGGGCCATCCAGGATCACATTTTGCTAGTCAAAAAGTTCCTGGTAAGTGTGTGCACACATGCATGCCTTGTGCATAATGAGCCTAAACTATCAGCATTGTACTCCTACCAAGTACTTCGAAGGTGAGGCTGAAGATTGGCTTAAGTAGGAAGACAACCAATTTAGGCCATGCAAGTTAAACATCAGCTGCCTGTGTCCCTGTTGTTTTATGACAACTGTGTCAGGCAGGCCCAGTCAGCTCAAATGTCTGCCTGTACAAACTGACATCAGCAGTGGGGATCAGCCTGTCCAAACGATGGAAGAACTCTACAAAAAGCTACACGGGGTCACTGGCAGCTGATCTTTTAACCTGATGGCCTAACTTCATTGTCATCCTACTCAAGACAAGCCTCTCCCTCATCCCATGATCCCCGAAGTACCTGCATAGGCAGACAATGCTAATATTTGACCCTGCATAAAGACCTGCACGGAATATGAAGATATTTACATAATAATATTAGCAGCAGGACCCAGCACATTTGACAGTGTCCAGCTGTCATAATTCGACTCGCTGAGGTTTGAAAATAAAAAAATGGTATGCATGTGATTACTATATTATCTTGAATTTTTTTAATCGCATATCGACTGCTTCCATACACAATCTGTACATGTGTGCTGCCAAGTGCAGTAGTGATTTGAGCGTCATATTTTCAGTTTGGATGTTAGATGAAATATTAGCTGTAGCACCATGGCGTAGCGTCCCAGGATCCCATTTTTAAAAAGCCTTTCTGAAATGTCAACATAAACAGCATCATTGATGTTTCAACTAAGATATTTACCAATAATGGCCAAGACATTCATGTAAATCCAATATTGGGTCATTCCGTGTGAATGCAACCAATGTGTGTTGCTGTCACCTTTTAAATTTTTTTAACAGATCATTATGGCGAGAGCCTTTTTAAGATTAGAAAGAATCCAAAATTTTAGTGTTCTAGCTTAAATAGTTTTGAAGTTACGGCAGTTTGAAATTTGGGACTTATAATTTCTGTTCAATATCTTCTGCATTCTTTAGCCTGTGTCAGTAACATTGTATGGAGTTGTTCTCTATAACATAGAGATTACATAACTACACTTAGAATATAAATACAGTGTATGTACTTGGTTAATGTGCAGCAAGTTGATAAATATCATGATTTATTCAAAATATCAATGGCGAGAGGGTTTTCAGACCCTGATTATGAGCAAAATACACATAGCATAGACACAACTTGTACATGTATAGTTGGTATATAAACATACATATGTGCTAATCTGGGAAATATGGCAGGTCTGATTGTCTTAATTATGAATCTGTACATATGCAAAGATGGTCCGTTATTATAATTCTTAAAAAATTACCACCAACTTACGACCTAAAGTCGGTGAGGCGTTTTTCTAGGTGTAAGCTCATTCCTAAAATTCAAATAACTAGTAAGTCTCAATATTCTTCCAAGCTTCCTTCACAACAAAAGTGGCATACGTCTGGGTGCCCCAATTTTTTTTGTTTCAATCTTTCATGATATACGAGAAGGTTGTCAGAAATTGATTGCAAGCTAAATATGGATGATTCAATGAACTTTTGATTTTTTTATTTGATATCTATGCATAACATTGTGTATTATCAGAGCAATAGTACATGCCTCATGATGCCTGTCTTAATTATGAATCTATGCACATACCCAAATGTGCATGCACATGTGGATCGACAAATTATGTACTATTCAGTCTATTGGGAGCTTTGGAACTGCGAAGGCTATGCCTTCGAGTCTGACAAAGCAGGAATGGGTTTAAAAGGCCAGTATATTTAAGCTTATTCTTCATAGTCACAGAAATAGTAACGTGGCACGAAAAATAAGTCAGGCAGATTGCATTGGCATTCGCGACGTAAAACAGTCAAAACAAAATCATGCAGTGAATTTATTTATTTATACTGTGCATGATCGATATCAATTGTAAAACACAACTGTGAAACAGGTTTACGCCTTTTGGATGTTTCACTTTCACAAGAATGACAAATATGCGAGAAATTGTTATTAAGTCATTCATCGCCGGAAAAGCGCGCCACTATCGCTAGCCAAAACCAGTTTTCACGTGCTAATCGGAATCGTGTAACTTGTAGTAGAGTCACTTTGATAGCAGGTTGCAGATTGCCTACCTGTATTCGTAGATGTCATCGAAGTATTTGTCTGAGTAGTATATCTGTTTGTGTGCCATTGTGCTGTGTGAGTATAAATATGAATTAAAAAGCGAAAGAATCACCGCTCTACAACTTCGTATTTGAATTCGGAGCCTTTCTGCTTTCGGCTTTCACTGGCTAATAATGGTCACGTGGTTTTAATTACTCTTCCCACGCGAACGACTGCCGCGTTACCGAGATATTTTTGAAATACGCAATCTTACAATAATATTATTATCAATGTAATATATGCGTGGATAAAGTATTGAATGCAGTCATAATCCAAATTAAACTAAACATAAATGTCAATGGCCAATTTTTTCATTTTAATCAGTGCAAAATACGAATTGAAAGGTGGCAAATGGAACAAACTAAATACGAACATAAAAACGACAGCGGTAATTACCAATAATAAAACACATGTGAATCGACACACACACGCACGCACGCACGCACGCACGCACGCACGCAAGCACAACACACACACACACACACACACACACACAAATAAGAAGAACATTTATAAAGCGCCATAAATCTGGAAATATCCATTCGGAGACGCTGTACATGAGTATGTATACATGTGAATTATAATATTAAGGTAAATAAAATACATAAAATATTTATAAAAAGTATTAGTAATAAATAATAAAATAAATAAATTAGCTAAAGATAATTATTAAAATAAATGGTATATTGATAATAAAATAATGAGTATGACATTATGTAAAATTAATGTAAAACATGTACAAGATAATAAATAGGTAAAATAAAAATTAAATAAACTGACAGGTGTCTATACTTCATACACAGCCCGGAATAGGTGGGTTTTCAATAGTCTTTTGAAAGTCACGATGCAACAGGTTTTCTTTATCTCGGCAGGGAGAGAGTTCCACAGTCGTGGACCTGCTACTGAAAACATTCTATCACCGTATCGGCTGCGAGATGGCGGCACGTAGAAGTCATTGTTTGTGGTGGAGCGTATCTCGTAGCTCTTTGTTCAAGCAGGTCGGTGATGTAAGGTGGCGCCAGTCGATGTTGTGCACGAAACACCAGAAGCAGGATTGAGTACTGCACTCGGTGTTTCACCGGGAGCCAGTGTAATTTCATGAGAACTGGGGTAATATGTTCACATCTCTGGCAGCGGACCACTAGTCTAGCGGCAGCGTTTTGGACTCTTTGTAGCAAGGCGGACGGCAGCTTTCTGTGTGAGAAATGATCGGATCGACGCAGTGTTCCTTAGATTGTAGTATGATGTACAATAGACATGTTTAACATTGACCATTCACATTTCTGTGTCAAATATAACGCCGATGTTTCTGCCAGTCGGACTTGGCGTTATGTTGCAGTCGCCAATTTTGATCACGGTGATGTTGTGGTTCGCTCGATTGTTACGTGATGATAGCACAAGTCATTCACCTTTAGCTGATTGTCGCCCATCCATGCACGAACATCGTTTAAGCATTGCTCAATTCGGCGTAATGACAACAATCTGTTAATTTCTGTCATCTCAAATTTTATGTATAGCTGGGTATCATCAGCGTATAGGTGAAAGCTGAGATTGTGCCTCCTAATAATATCACCGATAGGAGCTGTGTACGCAGAGAATAACAGAGTTCCCAGCACCGATCCTTGAGGTACGCCACAAGCGACGCCGGTTTTGCTGGAAGCACCACCTTGTAGATATACACACTAGCTGCGACCGATCGGTTAGATACGACCGCGTCCATGCTAGCACGGAGCCAGCCATTCCGTAGCGATGTTCTAAACGGCTGAGGAGTATTTCATGGTTAACTGTGTCGAAGGCAGCCGACATGTCGAGTAACACTAGAATTATTCCAAACCGCCGGTCAAGTGCCTCGATCGAGGATGTCATTCTGTACCAGAACAAGCGCAGTTTCCGTCGAGTGATATAAGCTGATTTGTAAGCTGATTGATATCTTTCAAGGAGATTGTTAGCAGTCATGTGATCAAGCAGGCAGCGTGGAACATATCTTTCGAGTAGCTTTGATATAAAAGATAGGTTTGATATTGGTCGATAACTGTTCGTATTGTCCTGATCGATATTGGCTTTCTTAGGCACAGGAGTGACATTGGCGTGTTTCAGACAGCACGGAACAACACCAGATGCTATGGAAGAATTGATGAGTTTTGTTAGGAATGGTACTGCGTTATCATTCACGTCTTTTAACAGCCATGTAGGTAAGGGGTCAAGCACGCAGGATGTTGTAGGTGACTTGATGAGCAAACTGTGGATGTCCGATGTCGTCGCAGTTGGAAACAATTCAAGTCGTGATACCCATGGCGCTGGATGGTGGTCTCTGGTCGAGGACGAGGCGAGTGTGGAATGGGATTGAAATGCCACACAAATCGTCTCAATTTTCGCCGAGAAGAAGGTTGAGAATCTTGATGCGAGTTCGTGGATGTTGTTGTTAACTGGCAGATAGTGGGACTTTCTTCGCTGCAGCAGTCCGTTTAATAGACGATACAGTCGCCGATTGTCACACCCGCACTGTTCTATCTCAGAGGTATAGTAGTCAGACTTCGCTTTTATGATCGTCCTCTTTACGTCTACGCATTGTGTCTTATATATTTCACGATGTACTTGAAGTGATGTGTGAGTCCACTTCCGTTCACACTGTCGTCTAATCTGTTTGGCTTTGATAACCTTCTTATTATACCAGGGTACCAGTGGACGATCGGCGATGCGACATGTCTGTAGTGGTGCATGCTTCTCGATAAGTTTGGTCAAGACCACATTGTAGTGGTTTGCAATTTCAGTTGTTGTTTGTTTGCCGGATGAGATCGCGGTCGGTAAAGACAAGGCGATGTCGCTACAAAACGCAGGTTTGTTAATGGCTTTATACTTTCGGTACGTGATTGATTTCCGCGGAACGACCGGTTTCTCCATGTCGACGAGACATTCCACCCAAAGGTGATCGGAGAGCAGCAACGTAGTTTTTGTCGAAGTGATGCCGTGATTTCCGGATGGAGTGAGGATCAGATCCATTGTGTGACCGTCACTGTGTGTTGGAGAGTGGACATGTTGAATGATATTGAGTGACTCAAGCAGATCAGCGAAACGTTTCACATTGTTGTCGGGTGGCACATCCCAGTGGATGTTGAAATCGCTGACAATCGCAAAACGGGTGGTCATCAATGCTGAATGTTCGATGAAACCAATAAATTCAAGAAGAAATATATTAATGTGTGTGCTTCGGGTGTGCGCGCGAGTGTGTATGTGTAGTACTCGTAGCTACATGTATGTATATGACCTTTTTGTTGTGTGCAGAAAAATGAATGATATATATATATATGTGTATATGAATGTATGTATGTATATATATATATAATTTTATATATATATATATATATATATATATATATATATATATATATATATATATATATATATATATATACCATATACATGTATACATTATATGTATATATGTGTGTGTGCGTGCGTGTATGTGTTTGTGTGTGTGCAATATATATGGTTCTTCCGGAAGTTTTCTATGTGAGACGGGCCTGTTGCTTGTCTATGAGGGGGATACCGAGTTTCCAGTGTTTCTCTACAAATTGTAATACTCGATCGTTTTGCGATTTGCAAGCACAATATTAAGTACGTTGAATATGGTGCAACGTTTGAATAGTTAGCACCGTCTACGTTTACGTTTACGTAGCAGTGCATTGAAGTCTCCATAGCAGACTGTCGACATATTCAAACATTCATGTCGATAAATATGTATTGCAATGTTCTTGGTATGCAGGTATTACAGTACCTCAGGTATTGCAATACCTCAGGGAGTTTGACGCCCCTGCCATACATAGTTGTAAACCACTGCCGTGTATTACAGGTTCTTGACAGAACCGAAGGCTAAGGGAGCAAACCCTAACCAGAAAACCATGTCACTGTGGCAGCATCAAGGACGGTTGATGTATGGAACTCCCAACATCTCTCAACCAGCCACTACAGGGACAAATAGTTTGCACCTGTCTTGACATGTTCCTGCCGGTGTGAGACCTCTATTTGTTCCCCGAGAGAGTGCCGCTAATAACTTGCAAAAGCCAGCGGCACTTCAACACTATTTGCTAGCAGCTTCCATGAAAGGTACAATTGCACGAAATACCATTCCGGATCGGCCGTCGCCCGGGTTACCAAGGACCGCGCTGCTCGACCTCATCTTCCGTCGACAGTGAAAAAATGAGCTAGGAAGAAGAAGACAACTACAAACAATTGCACAATGGAACGTCTGAATTCTCCTCTACCGAGAAGCAGCTGACCGACCAGAAACACGTACGGCACTAGTAGCAATGGAACTTGCTAAATACAACATCGACATCGCCGCCCTATGTGAAACAAGGTTCTCAGAGTCTGGTAGTCTCAACGACTTGGAATACTCTTTCTTCTGGAGTGGCAAACCCAAAGGAGAAAGAAGGGAGGCCGGAGTGGGCTTTGCTATCAAAAAGGATATCGTCACAAATTAAGCTGACCGAAATGCCACGGCCAGTAAGTGACAGAATCGATATCATGACGATGAGACTACCTCTGAGCAAGGCCAACTTTGCTACAATGATCAGCGTGTATGCTCCAACAATGACAAACCCAGATGAAAACAAAGAGGGCTTCTACAACCAGCTGGCAAGTGTGCTCAGTGGCATCCTTCGTAC
Source organism: Ridgeia piscesae (assembly GCA_025642075.2). Classification (NCBI taxonomy): domain Eukaryota; kingdom Metazoa; phylum Annelida; class Polychaeta; order Sabellida; family Siboglinidae; genus Ridgeia; species Ridgeia piscesae. Next base: position 202,599 of record JAODUO010000313.1, on the reverse strand, counting down.
AGACACTGGCATGTGATCGACTTCATCATCACGAGGTGTCGGGATAAGATGGACATCCACAGTACCCGAGCCATACGTGGAGCTAACTGCTGGATTGATCACCAGATGTTGAGGTCAAAAGTGGCTTTCAGAATACGACAAAAGCACAACAGGCAAGGGACAAGTAAGCCGACCAAGTTCAACACTGCAAAACTAAGTACCATCAGACATAGGGAGAGTTTTGAGCAGGAGATGGACAGTGCTCTCGCCAAATGGGAGGAGAAGGTAAACTCAACACCAGACGAGGAATGGGCAGCTCTGCAGCAGTTCGTGTACAACACAGGCAATACCTATATTGCATGCACACACACACACGCACCACGCACGCACGCACGCACGCACGCACGCACGCACACACACACACACACACACAAAATGTAATTCATGGTTGCATGTGTAACATCTATAATCTATTTAAGGACACAACTCCCTATATGGTGCGTTTTAAATGAAGTGTTGTTAAATTAACTGCGTATTCAAGCCCTTTCTATATGATTTATATAATGCAAATTATATCTAAAAATACGCGTGTGGTGTGGTGTGGTGTGGTGTGGTGTGGTGTGGTGTGGTGTGGTGTGGTGTGGTGTGGTGTGGTGTGGTGTGGTGTGGTGTGGTGTGGTGTGGTGTGGTGTGGTGTGGTGTGGTGTGGTGTGGTGTGGTGTGGTGTGGTGTGGTGTGGTGTGGTGTGGTGTGGTGTGGTGTGGTGTGGTGTGGTACGTGGTTGTCCATGTAAAAAAATGTGAGAGCACCAATTAAATACCATATGATATGCCTGATACATTTCAAATGCAGTGTTGTTAAAACCATTGCTGATTTAACTAAATATACATAATACTCTTTCTATGTGATAAGTGTAAAATAATTGGTACCCTAAAAGATGGATGTATTTAACCAGTTGTATGTATTTACGGTGGCTACAACATGTTAACTGTGCAACCATAAGTGTGTAGCCCCCCATCAATGTAACACATGGTATGCCATCAATTATTTTTTATTTTATTAAAACTAATTGATGGCATACCACACACTCATTGAACTATAGGTTGGTCAAATGGAATGCAAATTTGATACTCAAATAGAATGCCCGATGTTTTATTCACAGCTAGGCACTAAAACACTTCATATCTTATTTCCGTGTCACATTAGGCTTGCAAAAACAATCGTTTGCGGTGAGAATTGTGATAATAACAAGTAAACAGTTGCTACATCAAAGTTACTTAACGGTTGCTACATCAAAGTTACTTTTATGTCAAATATTTCTAAGTATTACATGGGTAATTTGATGAGAAATGCATGCTTTTAATTGTTGGCTGCACTTGGTGATTGATTTAAAAAAAATGAAATCAATAGACTAAACAGTTTGCGCCAACTTGTAAACTTAATAATAACCAATAAAACGACATAGCTGTAACACATTTTACGAACATTTAACTTAACAATCGTGTCATATTGTTGCTGTGATTATTTCCTCAAGAATTATTTGGAATTTTAACACATAACTATTCAACAGTTTAGCGGTATAATTTATTTTGAACTGTTGAACATTCATACTTGTAGTTATAATTAATTTGATCCATACAATGGCATACATACATACATACATATTATTTTAAAACTGGTACTTGCATAATAATATTAATAAAATAACAGCATTTGTCTGCGCCATAAATCTGACAATAAAACCAGTCAAAGGCGCATTACAGGACTATAGAGATTAATTTTATAGAGAAGTTAAAATAGAAATGCAGTTGTAAAATAAATTGATCAGTATATAGTTTTCAATATAAATAAATAATATTAATCATAATAATAATACTAAAATACGAGTTAATTATATTACAAGTTAAAATAACTATAAAAAAAAAGATAAATAGTAGATACTAAATGTTCAGATTGTATTTAATGTTCGTTCCAAGTGAAAACGATCTTTTAGACAGAACTGTCTTCAGCTTACATATAGCTTTGTTTAAACGTACATTTACATTTATGTCAGGGCGAATAAATCAAATAATATATTCTGAAATGTTTTTGTACATATACCATGGTAAACAATAATTGTGATTGCCGCTCACTCTGCGTTATTTCGCTGAGAAGATTTGTGGGCCTGAGTAAGCACTGACCCGTTTACCGCTTTGCAGTTCTCGTTTTCAGTTCTGGTAGGCACCTGCACTGGGCACTGAAAGGCAATCCAAAACAATACACGGCCGAGAGTAAGATCGTGAGTTGAATACAATAGCCTAGGAAAGTCACGATTTTGATCTTCAGTGACGCAGCTAGAAGTTCGTACGGAATTATGCAGCACGACTGTTAGACACACACAAGTATGTACTTTGTTATGAATGTTGTAGCATAATGCTAAAGATAATGTTAACTTGAAGAAATGTGCACTTATTCTAAGAATTGTCAACAAACCACGGCACAGACCACAGACACAGCACAGTAACGGCAGTGGCATCGAAAACAAACAAACTGCGTGAAATACGGTGTGAATGTTAAATCTGACCGAAGAAAGAATTCTGTTGTAAGTAGTTCTACTTCCTATTGAACAGTCCAAGTTACAGACATGTGTATTTGAACAACATGCAAGTTGTACAAACAAGTTATGTTCAACTTTAAGAAGTTATCATTACTTAACTTCCTGGTCCTGTCAAACTTGCCTAGCCCTAGGACTAGGATTGGTCGTGTCAAATGACTGGTGTAAATCTGAACATGACAATGGCCAGTGTATTGCGTACCCTACCTCGCCATGTATGTCTAGAGGAAGAATAGGGGTGATTTCTGAACATGGATTTTCTAACTTTTATCAAACCGTAATTGCCGTTGAAAATATCGATCGAGTTGCAGCTATTATACTATAGTTTGTATACTTTGTACCAGGGTCTTTGCTCTTCTTGACATCTTGCCCGTCCCCATTTTCATTGCAGAAGAAATGGGGGGGGGGGCAGTGAGGACGGTGGGTATGCTATAGTGCAATGTTCCACAAACCCTGGCCTGCAGACCATGCAAATATGACCTTCGGACGGTTTCTTACTGCTCTGCAAGACCCATGATAAGAATAGGAAATGGTCAAGAACAATAGTAAATGGTCATGATCGTTGGCTGAGCCATAGAGTGGTTGTATATGGTAAAATATATGAGACGTCTGTGAGTCCTCTGCGTGAGACTAGTGGGCTGATCACTCAGCTCTGCATGGGCATACAGAGCTAGGTTTCATGCAGTTTAGCTTTTTTCTAATACTTGTTTTTATATTTTATCATGTTGAATACGGTGCAAAAGGTACACAGCAACACTTGTGAAGCAGTAGCAGTTTTGACATCAGGCTGTTGACATTCATGTCATGAATAATGCTTTTCTACTTTTCAAGTTCATCTGATAATTTTGCTGCAAGGACATTATGGGTTTTTCTTTGAATGTAATGATTGATACAGTTTCTTGGTTCATTTTATTTAGTAAATGATTTACCTCTCAAGATCTCGATTTTCCAAGTTTCTTGAGAGGTAACTCATTTACTAAATGACATTGTGCATGTTGACGATTCCAATTTGGTGTTTGTTGATATGCTGGTCAGCCTACACAGCCTAGAGTTATGCAGAGACCCATCCACCCATCATTTGGACGGGTAAAAAGGTTGTGGATGGGTAGAAATATGAAAATGAAGGAGGAAAAAAGTCTTCCAAAACCACAGATATTGTCAGATATGCCTTGGAAATAAGTGTAAATGGTGGTCACATGTGTGTTTGTAGTCCATTTCATTTGTTCACCAAAACATTTGTGACGCAGTGATTTGGTCCTTCATAAAGCCCTGCTACACAGTGCTGCCTGCAGTGGTCAATTTGCCAACATAGCTGCTTCCGTGCAAAGTTTGTTTACCACTCGGCCTGAATCCCTGCGATGTTGGCACAGTTTAGAAATGACACTTATGACAGTGCTACTTTGCAAGAGAATCTTGAATGAATGAATGACAGTTTATTCAGCAACAACAACGTAATAATAATATTGCTTAGTAATACATATTATGGGAAAGATAATACAATATAGTACAATCGTGGGGAAGACGGGGATGCCCCACCCCACTTTCCAGCATGGGTGGGGCAGCATTGCAAATGTCATTCTTAACGTTAAGCTTTTCTGTGTTCAAGGCTTAAGATTTATAGAATGTAGAAAACAAGAAACTAAATCTGTACACAATTTAATGTGCAATATTCAATGAAATACACAAATTACATTTTAAAGATAAACACAAGTAGAAGAAACTCATAAACAAATGGTTTGTCATAATGTTTTTTAAAGATCACAGAAGTATAGCATTAATATACTAAAGTACTATAATTTGTCATGTTTATTAAGTTTAGCACTAAATTTAAAAACCATTCCATATGCTGCCTAAAGTACTCACATTCCATTTCTGTTGGTTATGCAGTAAGTTCTTCACAAATGGCTTTGTTTTTGAGTTTTTCGTGTATGAAAAGAGTTGTGCTTACTCTGGTCATGTGTAAAATCCTGATGAGTACTATACAATAGACATCTGTGATGTGTCTGTAGATATGTGTACATTACACATCTGTAGAGGGTGACGTCCAGTGATGTGTCTGTAGATATGTGTACATTACACATCTGTAGAGGGTGACGTCCAGTGATGTGTCTGTAGATATGTGTACATTACACATCTGTAGAGGGTGACGTCCAGTGATGTGTCTGTAGCTATGTGTACATTACACATCTGTAGAGGGTGACGTCCAGTGATGTGTCTGTAGATATGTGTACATTACACATCTGTAGAGGGTGACGTCCAGTGATGTGTCTGTAGATATGTGTTCATTACCCGTCTGTAGAGAGTGACGTCCAGTGATGTGTCTGTAGATATGTGTACATTACACATCTGTAGAGGGTGACGTCCAGTGATGTGTCTGTAGATATGTGTACATTACACATCTGTAGAGGGTGACGTCCAGTGATGTGTCTGTAGATATGTGTACATTACACATCTGTAGAGGGTGACGTCCAGTGATGTGTCTGTAGCTATGTGTACATTACACATCTGTAGAGGGTGACGTCCAGTGATGTGTCTGTAGCTATGTGTACATTACACGTCTGTAGAGGGTGACGTCCAGTGATGTGTCTGTAGCTATGTGTACATTACACGTCTGTAGAGGGTGACGTCCAGTGATGTGTCTGTAGATATGTGTACATTACACGTCTGTAGAGGGTGACGTCAGTGATGTGTCTGTAGATATGTGTACATTACACGCCTGTAGAGAGTGACGTCCAGTGATGTGTCTGTAGATATGTGTACATTACACGTCTGTAGAGGGTGACGTCCAGTGATGTGTCTGTATCTATGTGTTCATTACCCGTCTGTAGAGGGTGACGTCCAGTGATGTGTCTGTAGCTATGTGTACATTACACATCTGTAGAGGGTGACGTCCAGTGATGTGTCTGTAGATATGTGTACATTACACGTCTGTAGAGGGTGACGTCCAGTGATGTGTCTGTAGATATGTGTACATTACACGCCTGTAGAGAGTGACGTCCAGTGATGTGTCTGTAGATATGTGTACATTACACGTCTGTAGAGGGTGACGTCAAGTGATGTGTCTGTAGATATGTGTACATTACACATCTGTAGAGGGTGACGTCAGTGATGTGTCTGTAGATATGTGTACATTACACGTCTGTAGAGGGTGACGTCCAGTGATGTGTCTGTAGATATGTGTACATTACACATCTGTAGAGGGTGACGTCCAGTGATGTGTCTGTAGCTATGTGTACATTACACATCTGTAGAGGGTGACGTCCAGTGATGTGTCTGTAGATATGTGTACATTACACATCTGTAGAGGGTGACGTCCAGTGATGTGTCTGTAGATATGTGTTCATTACCCGTCTGTAGAGAGTGACGTCCAGTGATGTGTATGTAGATATGTGTACATTACACGCCTGTAGAGAGTGACGTCCAGTGATGTGTCTGTAGATATGTGTACATTACACATCTGTAGAGGGTGACGTCCAGTGATGTGTCTGTATCTATGTGTTCATTACCCGTCTGTAGAGGGTGACGTCCAGTGATGTGTCTGTAGCTATGTGTACATTACACATCTGTAGAGGGTGACGTCATGTGATGTGTCTGTAGATATGTGTACATTACACGTCTGTAGAGGGTGACGTCCAGTGATGTGTCTGTAGCTATGTGTATATTACACGTCTGTAGAGGGTGACGTCAAGTGATGTGTCTGTAACTAGTGTACATTACACGTCTGTAGAGGGTGACGTCCAGTGATGTTTCTGTAGCTATGTGTATGTTACACATCTGTAGAGGGTGATGTCCAGTGATGTGTCTGTAGCTATGTGTATGTTACACGTCTGTAGAGGGTGACGTCAAGTGATGTGTCTGTAGCTATGTGTACATTACACGTCTGTAGAGGGTGACGTCTAGTGATGTGTCTGTAGATATGTGTACATTACACGTCTGTAGAGGGTGACGTCCAGTGATGTGTCTGTAGCTATGTGTACGTTACACGTCTGTAGAGGGTGACGTCCAGTGATGTGTCTGTAGCTATGTGTATGTTACACGTCTGTAGAGGGTGACGTCATGTGATGTTTCTGTAGCTATGTGTATGTTACACATCTGTAGAGGGTGATGTCCAGTGATGTGTCTGTAGATATGTGTACGTTACACGTCTGTAGAGGGTGACGTCAAGTGATGTGTCTGTAGCTATGTGTACATTACACGTCTGTAGAGGGTGACGTCCTGTGATGTGTCTGTAGCTATGTGTACATTACACGTCTATAGAGGGTGATGTCATGTGATGTGTCTGTAGCTATGTGTACATTACACGTCTGTAGAGGGTGACGTCCAGTGTTGTGTCTCTAGCTAGGTTTTGTTGCTGTCATGAAGGAGGCTATGTTAGTATGTTTGTATCGATCAGTAGCTCCTAGGAAACTCAATGGCACAATTAATGTCTACCCAGTATGTCACATGTAGGGACAAACAGTTGTACTTGATAATGATAATAATAAAGTTTATTCTCCATGGCAGCCATAGTGGATGAAAAGTACAATAAGAGCATTAAAAACAATTAATTAAGGTATATTAGTAAAACTATGAAATTATAACCATATATACCTACATTGTCACAAATTAGAATATCTGGTAAAATTTTAAAACAAAATAAAGTAGGACAATACAACTGTAGATGGCCTATGATCTGAATATATAAAATTCTGACTAATTAAAGAGTCATATACATATTTTTAAAACATTTAGCAAAGTACATTATTAAAATATAAATGGAATATGCCATATGAATAAATGAAATTAGAATTAATACAAATATTTAAATAGTATAAAATCAATCAACTGAATAAATAGCTAAACAGATTCACAGTCCATTGAGCTTTTAGTTTACAAATGCTTTTTTCCTTGGAGTTTTGGTATTTGAAAAGACCCATAGTTGAGTAATATCAAGTACGTTGAGTTGCATTAGTTCCAGGTACGTCACTACTGTTTTGGCTGTGTGATGTACAAGGTTGAATATTTACCGTCATAGTTATATCGACAATTAATATATTCTATTTTCATTCAAAATATTTTATAATTATATTATTGCTACCTGAAAAATATTGTTGATCATTATAACTGGGCAGTATTGAAGTTGTACGTGCCTAATGTGCAAGTACTTGATCAAATATAATTCTACTTATATATTGTGTATTTGTACACAAGGACTATGTAATGTCTGAACAAGCATCAAAGAAAGGAAAGATAGTTTCATTCTGCCAGCATCTAAAAACTGATCTCTTTAATGTTGCTAATCCTCCTTAGCTTCCTAGCACCTTCATCCTTCGTCGACAACTTGTGCTTTATTAAACGATCACAAGATTGCTTAATCCATTGGTTTTGTTGCCACTGAGATTGATCTTCGAGGATATTGGCGCATAAGAAACATAGCTTTATGCAGAGACACGTCCACCCCATCATTTGGACAGGGTAAAATCAGTTGTGGACAGGTAGAAATATGGGTGAACGGGTAAAAAATGAAGGAGCAAAAAAGATGTTCCAAAACCATAGATATTGTCAGTTATGCCTTAGAAGTGAGTGAAAATGGTGTCACATGTGTGTGTTTTAGTCCATTTCAAGTCATCAGACACATCTGAAAGTTTGTAAACTGGCTTAACAGTTCACATCCACATGTTATCCAAAACATGTGACTGGCAATAATTTGGTCCAGCATAAAGCCCTGATAAGAAGTCATTATTACTATTATTAAAAACACTTGAAACCAAGAAAGTAGGAATTGTGCAGTGGTCTGTGCACACAATTAGATGCACTTTATTATTACTGGCAAATCTTGTTGACATACTAAATTGTATTCTTTATAGAAACTTCATCATCTGACGGGATGGGATGCCTATGTAGCTGACGGTCATGATTGTTACATAAACACTGTAGTGTTATTCTGGAAGATATTCGTTATTTGTTCAAAATGAAGCAAGATGGGGAGAATATGTCCAATGATAGTGCTGGGTTATGTATAATTATTAAATAACATTCATATTGCTTTGGCTGTGGACTTGATGGTAGACACCACATAAACATTACCTTGTCAGTATTTGCCTCACGCACGCATATACGCACACACACGCATGTACGTACGCACACCCACACACACACCCACTTGTAAGCAGATTGGTTATAGTTTGATGTCATTGTCACATAAACTGTTATCACAAGGTGTAATTTGCCTTTTCAAGTTTTGAATAATCATATCAACTGCGACTGATTATGAATTTGTTGCCGTCTGTTTCTCACGTGGGACAATTACAGAACTGAAGACTTAATACCTAGGTGCACATTAAACATAAAGTTACTCCATCTGTTTTTGTTCAGCCATTTCCTAGGGTTATATTATTTAGTGGCAGTGAGCTAGCAATTACCTACATAAGGTGCTTTTGTTGTGTTATGAGTGACGAGTCACAGGCGGGGCATGAATCATCTTGTTTGTATGTGCCAGTCGTCTTAAGTGTGGTATGACGGTGTGGTATTTCATTCACACAAGATGTCCCAGTACACTAGACTACAGTGGGCAAGGCAACCAGAAATAAGAAAGCATTTGAACTATTGATAAGGCCAATGTGATTATTAGATGAACACACTTACTTACTGATGCCAAACATCGTGACGTTTTCAACAGGCAAATTGTTCATAAATATCAGTTAATCAATATCAATATCGTATTGAACATGAACTTTGACAACAGTACATTGCTGAAGACTGGGAAATGTCCAAACACTGAGACACTATCTAGTATCTACAGATCTTATCTTTGGCAGGCATTACTTCAAAGTATGAAGCCATGTCATTTTGCGTAATATTGCCATACATTGTTGTACTGAATGACACTGGTTCGGCTTACTGTTGAATGCTAAATCAAAGTAAAGGTAAGTTCTAAGTTATGTGGCATGATCCAGAAGTCAGCACCACAACATTAACTATTCCAGTTGCAACTAACATTTTGATTCTGAGTCCACCACTTTGATTCCAGCAGCATAGTTAGTAAGGCTAAGATGATACACCAGTGAATAGGGTATCGTGATACACACATCTCGGTATGGTACATGATATACGGATGTTGATATTTATGTCACGATAAAGTGTTGATATGCAGCAATACACAATAGAGTTATGCAAACCTGTGTATGGTCCATATTTGTGAGGCAATAAACATACAGCGCAGACCGCACGTGACTGTATTGATGACACAGACATCAAGTAGTGTGCTGATGCATGGTGTATCACTGCTCTGGGTGGAGAGTGTAGTGGTTATCACATAGTCTGGTACACCAGCGGCAGGGCTCAATACCCTGTTATGGCAGGCACGATATATTTGCTGTAAAAACCTGGCTCTCAACATTGGGGACTGTGTATCCCTTGTGAACCGACGAATGACGTTAATGTCAGCCCCGTCTCAGTTTTGGATATTACGGAACCATTGAGGATGACAAGTGACCTGACAGTGACCACACTCACCAGCATAGATATATTCTGAAAAAAGACTGACCTGTTCAATGAACCTCACAATAATAATAAGAAGAAGAAGAAGAAGAAGAAGAAGAAGAAGAAGAAGAAGAAGAAGAAGAAGAAGAAGAAGAAGAAGAAGAAGAAGAAGAATGTTTATTTTTCCCAACACAACAATACATGATACTGATGTTTTAGTACATAATATTCTTATTATGTTAGGGAAAAATGAGAATACGGAAGATAAACCTTATGATTGTATACCCCTACACAACATTTGAAAACATATTACACATGTCCCATTAAGTGCATGCAGCACAAACATTATTACTATATAATATATAAACTACCACAGGTAGTAAAACATAGAAATTATATTCAAGCATTATAATACAGTCATATATTTAATTATTTATTAATGACTACCTGGTAAGATCAGTCAGTAGAACCCCGCCCAGTGCTGGAAACAACCAGAACTAGAAAATGTCCACGAGAGGTTCCTGTCCTACTTAGTAGTCTGCTTCAGACTGCGCAGAAGAGATTAGTCCCTGTCTACTCTGTCACTGGCTCCTGCCACTCACTCTAGCCTTTGTGTAGCTGTATTCAACCATCAACACAGACACCCTGTCCTCCACTGTCTGTAGCCATGTACACATTCACAATCAACACAGACACCCTGTCCTCCACTGTCTGTAGCCATGTACACGTTCACACCGCCGAGTGAGGTGGAGCTATGTAGAGTGAAAGAAACAGTCAGTCATTGAACCATAAGCAATGGATGGGTTATTTATAAGTCACTTTTGTGAGAGAGCCGTCAACATCTGTACGTTTGTTGGCAGTGGATTCTGTGTTTTCTGTCATTGTCCTGAGTTGTGTGGTCTTTAACAGACGGCGCGGTATATTCCTTCATGTAGTCATTGTGGTGTGTCTGTGATCATCTAACACACCCCCCTCCACAAGTGTCTGTGATCATCTAACATGTCCCCCTCCACAGGTGTCTGTGATCATCTAACACATCACCCTCAACAGGTGTCTGTGATCATCTAACACATCCCCCTCAACAGGTGTCTGTGATCATCTAACATGTCCCCCTCCACAGGTGTCTGTGATCATCTAACACATCCCCTCAACAGGTGTCTGTGATCATCTAACACATCCCCCTCAACAGGTGTCTGTGATCATCTAACACATCCCCCTCAACAGGTGTCTGTGATCATCTAACACATCCCCCTCCACAGGTGTCTGTGATCATCTAACACATCCCCCTCAACAGGTGTCTGTGATCATCTAACACATCCCCCTCCACAGGTGTCTGTGATCATCTAACACATCCCTCCTCCACAGGTGTCTGTGATCATCTAACACATCCCCCTCCACAGGTGTCTGTGATCATCTAACACATCCCCCTCCACAGGTGTCTGTGATCATCTAACACATCCCCCTCCACAGGTGTCTGTGCATCTAACACATCCCCCTCCACAGGTGTCAGTGCACATTTCCATACAAATGATACAACACACACATCCGTGTGAGTGCGGCCATGACATGCACTTGTTTCATACCCCATGTCTGCCCTCATGGGTCGCGTGTGTCACATTGAGAATGGTGTGAAACTGGGTCTGGAATGAATCAACACGATGTGGACAGGAATCCTTGTCACTGCCCCAGCTGGGTAGAGACCTTTCAATTCTCCAGCACACGCCCTGTGTTATGTCAAAACAGGTTGCAGACACAAGGTTCTGTGGTAGCTGTAGGCTGCAGCAGGAAGTTCAACCAGTGTTTCTGCTCCAGGAAGTTTGGTTTGGGTCGTGATCGATTCAGTGCAATTGGGGACAACTTGGCAGCTTATCTAGCATCAGATATGTACTATCAAAGGAAGTAGGACAGATTTGTCTTTCAGTGGTCACGATTAAAGGGGCATGTCTGCGGTCTTGAACTTGGCAGCAGTGTAGACCAAAAGTATTAGTTGTTTTGAAACTGGATGTGTTGTTAACCAACTGAATGTATGCGGTAGAAACTTTGTTTTGAAACTGGATTTTTGTTTACCAACAGAATGTGTGCAGTAGAAACTTTCAAATGGCGAACATAATACATTTAAAACTAACGTCGAGACACCCTTGTTTTAAACTAACAGCAGTCACTGCTCCAGGGGCAGGTGACTGTGTGTTCTGTGTGGTAAGTGGAACCTAGTGACTATCCACTGGTACAACAACTCAGAAATATATATAATATAACTATGTATATATATATATATATATATATATATATATATATATATATATATATATATATATATATATATATATATATACAGTTCTTGTATATACACTGATAATATATATATATATATATATATATATATATATATATATATATATATATATATATATATATACATAAAGTCTGTTTTCTCTTCCATAAGCAGGTCCACATATGGCTCGTTCAATGTCCATTTGCTTTCCAACAGAATAAGACAAAAAAGCTACTACCTTAAGCTGAGGGTGTGTTTCCAATCATTGACATGTTTGCTGCTCACATAAAACTA
>JAODUO010000313.1:112500-185000 GCA_025642075.2 Ridgeia piscesae | reverse complement strand
ACAGCTGCTGCCAGCACCCCCCACCCAGGTAAGTCTGCCCAGTAAGACAGCTGCTGCCAGCACCCCCCACCCAGGTAAGTCTGCCCAGTAAGACAGCTGCTGCCAGCACCCCCCACCCAGGTAAGTCTGCCCAGTAAGACAGCTGCTGCCAGCACCCCCCACCCAGGTAAGTCTGCCCAGTAAGACAGCTGCTGCCAGCACCCCCCACCCAGGTAAGTCTGCCCAGTAAGACAGCTGCTGCCAGCACCCCCCACCCAGGTAAGTCTGCCCAGTAAGACAGCTGCTGCCAGCACCCCCCCACCCAGGTAAGTCTGCCCAGTAAGACAGCTGCTGCCAGCACCCCCCACCCAGGTAAGTCTGCCCAGTAAGACAGCTGCTGCCAGCACCCCCCCACCCAGGTAAGTCTGCCCAGTAAGACAGCTGCTGCCACCCCCCACCCAGGTAAGTCTGCCCAGTAAGACAGCTACTGCCAGCACCCCCCCACCCAGGTAAGTCTGCCCTAGGGGTATGGGTGTAACAAGGTTGTCATCCAGAGCAAAGCTCCAGACGGCAAGTGAACAAGGAAGCCTTTGGCTTATCGAGAGTTCACTGAAAATAATAATATTATTTCTTATAAAATTGTACATGAATTAGTATCATACATAAAATTCTAAAATGCCACTAAAAATGCTACTAATAAAATATGTGGTCTCTAAAAATACATAAGTAAAATACAAATTACATAAAATATATTGCAATAATAACAATGCATTCATTATAATAATAGATTAATTAACGGCTTCCCAACTCTATTGGACTGGACATACAGTGTATCACCCGTATGAATCACAATAGACTCCCAAAGGCTGTGTTCTATGGGGAATTAATCAAAGGGAAACGTCTTCATGGTGGACAACGGCTGCGATACAAAGATATAGTCAAATGACATCGACATAGACTCCTGGGAAGCTATTGCAAAAGATCGACAACAGTGGAGGAAGGCCATTCACAAAGAAAAGAGTCATATAGAAGAAAAGATATCACAAAAATACCAACATGATCACAATCTCCGCCATGGCTTTCCTGATGCTTCTGTCATCTACTGTGTCAACTGTGGGAGAGACTTTTCAGCTCCGATTGGACGATCTCACCCATGAGCAAAGCACATGGAAAATACCCTACACTGATGTCATCATTGGTTGCGACGGACAGCAGAGTGAGAGACAGACAGACAGAGAGACAGAGAGACAGAGAGACAGAGAGACAGAGAGACAGAGAGACAGAGAGACAGAGAGACAGAGAGACAGAGAGACAGAGAGACAGAAGAGACAGACAGACAGACAGACAGACAGACAGACAGACAGACAGAGAGACAGAGAGACAGAGAGACAGAGAGAGACCAGAGAGACAGAGAGACAAGAGAGACAAGAGAGACAAGAGAGACAGAGAGATTACAGTATTAAAACATGCTACAGCAGTTCATAGTATCCAAATGAATCCATAGGTGGCAGAACAGGAAAACGGATACAGCTGTACATAACTATTCAGAATCCCAGTATAATGACCTAAACATTGTATGTAACACGTGCCACAGTTGGTTGGTTGGTTGGTTGAAATAGGTATAGAATACTAGAGTCACCTGAACTGCCAATTTGATTAGCTTAAATTCAGAGTTTTGCAAAGTGATCAGCCAGTGGTACTGATAGCACCAACTGCTGTGACTCTCCCAGCACACAAGGATGATCCACTCCGATAAGTTAGGATGTTTGTGCGACTTTGTGTGTACTTTTATTCATACAGACTATCAGAATATCTGAAATGGTTTGATGTTAGTTATTGAGTGCAAGTTTAACAAGGTTTAACAAGGTTGCCACCCAGAGCTAAGGTCCAAATGGCTTGTGAATAAGGAAGCCTTTGGCTTATCAAGAGTTCGCTAAAATATAATATTATTTCTTTTAAACATCAATTAGAATTGTACATACAATTTTAAAACAAATTCAAAACTGTTACTAAAATGCTACTAATTAAAATACATGGTCTCTATAAATACGTAAGTAAAATAAAACATTGCATAAAATGTCCTACAATAACAACAATTCATTATAATAATAACTAAATGAAATAAATATATGAATAGATAATGTTCACAGTGTGTCTATGTGGGCTTGTGAAGCTGACACACATTTTTAAACTGGTCATGAGAAGAAAACGATTCTTACGATGCATTCCATGTCATCTCAAGTGTTTAGTTTTCGTCTACAACAAAGGTTTCGTGACCACTGTTTCAGACTAGAGATCATGCTTTAAAACAACCATTAAAGGGTTGGAGGTTGGGGAAATTGTTTTTGAATAAATAGTGAACCTGTTTGTGCTGGGTCAATTGTAAATCTGACCGTCACACTGTGGTTGCCGTTTCAGACTGGAGAACATGTTTCAACAAATCAATGATGTCGGCTGGGACGATGAAGAGGCCGACTACTACAACGATCACCCTGGGGCAATGCCCCCATCCCCCACCTCACCCCCTCAATACTCAAAAGTAAGTCGCCTGGGAATACAAGATATGTGATGACACTGTGATGTGACACATTTTGTTTCCCTTTAAATGTGTACCTTGATGTCCCGTGAAAGGTGTAACTGATTGATGAGGGAAGTGGGTCAAAGGTCAGGTCCTGAGGTTAGTCAGGAGTGGATGAGGGTGTGCAAGGGTGGGGGAGATTGTAAATGAGAGCACAAACACAAATATATATATATATATATAATATATATATATATATATATAATATATATATATATATATATGTACTAAGACTTCCTAATGGTGTGTCAGACAGACAGATAGACATGTGACCTGTTAATGGACTAGTTATGATAGACTTATTACACCAAACTAAGCCAAACCTGTAAAAAACAGTTATTTCAAAAACGTTTTAACTTTTCTTTAAAAAAGCTGTAAACAAACAAAATAAGTATTTCAGTATTCAAAACGTTTTTAAAGACATTTCTTTAAAGTTACTGTCACGTTACATGTTCCATGCCATGTGTAGGTCTGGTGAGGTTCTCACTGGCTGTGTTTATGTTTGTAGCAGCCACTGCCACCAGGGGACTTCTCCGACACGGTGGGTGGCCGTCACTCAGCTCTGGGGCTTCAGTGACAGGGTTGTGGTAGCTTCTGTGAGAGGTCAAGGGTTCTTTATTGGTTGAACTGGTGTTCATGTTAGGCTAAACTGGTGTTCATGTTAGGTTAAACTGGTGTTCATGTTAGGTTAAACTGGTGTTCATGTTAGGTTAAACTGGTGTTCATGTTAGGTTAAACTGGTGTTCACGTTAGGTTAAACTGGGGTCCATGTTAGGTTAAACTGGTGTTCACGTTAGGTTAAACTGGGGTTCATGTTAGGTTAAACTGGTGTTCATGTTAGATTAAACTGGGGTTCATGTTAGGTTAAACTGGTGTTCATGTTAGGTTAAACTGGGGTTCATGTTAAGTTAAACTGAGGTTCATGTTAGGTTAAACTGGGGTTCATGTTAGGTTAAACTGGTGTTCATGTTAGGTTAAACTGGGGTTCATGTTAGGTTAAACTGGTGTTCATGTTTGGTTGAACTTGAGTTCTTGGTCAGTCGAACCAGAATGTTTGGCCAATTAAATCTACATTCTTAGGATACTCTGATAGGAGAACTGGGATACTCTGATAGGAGAACTGGGATACTCTGATAGGAGAACTGGGATACTCTGATAGGAGAACTGGGATACTCTGATGAGAGCACTGGGATACTCTAATGAGAGCATTGGGATACTCTAATGAGAGCATTGGGATACTCTAATGAGAGCACTGGGATACTCTAATGAGAGCATTGGGATACTCTAATGAGAGCACTGGGATACTCTAATGAGAGCATTGGGATACTCTAATGAGAGCATTGGGATACTCTAATGAGATCATTGGGATACTATAATGAGAACACTGTGATACTCTAATGAGAGCATTGGGATACTCTAATGAGAGCACTGGGATACTCTAATGAGAGCATTGGGATACTCTAATGAGAGCACTGGGATACTATAATGAGAGCATTGGGATACTATAATGAGAGCACTGGGGTACTCTAATGAGAGCACTGGGATACTATAATGAGAGCATTGGGATACTATAATGAGAGCATTGGGATACTATAATGAGAGCACTGGGATACTCTAATGAGATCATTGGGATACTATAATGAGAACACTGGGATACTCCAATGAGAGCATTGGGATACTCTAATGAGATCATTGGGATACTATAATGAGAACACTGTGATACTCTAATGAGAGCATTGGGATACTCTAATGAGAGCATTGGGATACTATAATGAGAACACTGTGATACTCTAATGAGAGCATTGGGATACTCTAATGAGAGCACTGGGATACTCTAATGAGATCATTGGGATACTATAATGAGAACACTGGGATACTCCAATGAGAGCATTGGGATACTCTAATGAGATCATTGGGATACTATAATGAGAACACTGTGATACTCTAATGAGAGCATTGGGATACTCTAATGAGAGCATTGGGATACTCTAATGAGAGCACTGGGATACTCTAATGAGAGCACTGGGATACTCCAATGAGAGCATTGGGATACTCTAATGAGATCATTGGGATACTATAATGAGAACACTGTGATACTCTAATGAGAGCATTGGGATACTCTAATGAGAGCATTGGGATACTCTAATGAGAGCATTGGGATACTCTAATGAGAGCACTGGGATACTATAATGAGAGCATTGGGATACTCTAATGAGAGCATTGGGATACTCTAATGAGAGCACTGGGATACTCTAATGAGAGCACTGGGATACTCTAATGAGAGCACTGGGATACTCTAATGAGAGCATTGGCATACTCTAATGAGAGCATTGGGATACTATAATGAGAGCACTGGGATACTATAATGAGATCATTGGGATACTATAATGAGAGCATTGGGATACTATAATGAGATCATTGGGATACTATGATGAGAGCATTGGGATACTATAATGAGATCATTGGGATACTATAATGAGAGCACTGGGATACTCTAATGAGAGCATTGGGATACTATAATGAGAGCATTGGGATACTATAATGAGAGCACTGGGATGCTCCAATGAGAGCATTGGGATACTATAATGAGAGCACTGGGATACTCCAATGAGAGCACTGGGATACTCTAATGAGATCATTGGGATACTATAATGAGAACACTGGGATACTCCAATGAGAGCACTGGGATACTCTAATGAGAGCATTGGGATACTCTAATGAGAGCATTGGGATACTCTAATGAGAGCACTGGGATACTATAATGAGAGCACTGGGATACTCTAATGAGAGCATTGGGATACTCTAATGAGAGCACTGGGATACTATAATGAGAGCACTGGGATACTCCAATGAGAGCACTGGGATACTCTAATGAGATCATTGGGATACTATAATGAGAACACTGGGATACTCTAATGAGAGCATTGGGATACTCTAATGAGAGCATTGAGATACTCTAGTGAGAGCATTGGAATACTCTAATGAGAACACTGGGATACTATAATGAGAACACTGGGATACTCTAATGAGAGCACTGGGATACTCTAATGAGAGCACTGGGATACTATAATGAGAGCACTGGGATACTCTAATGAGAGCACTGGGATACTCTGACGAGAGCACTTGGATACTCTAATGAGAACTCTGGGATACTCTAATGAGAACTCTGGGATACTCTGATGAGTATAGTCTCAGTCAAGATGTTTGTTGTTTGAGAGAACAAGACCTGTCTGTAGAGACATATCTCATCAGGTGTAACAAGTAATATGCAACTTTTTGTGATATTAAAATTAGTTTTGAGAAATCCTTTGTATACACAGTAATAGTAACACCAAATGGGTGGTTTAGATAAATTACGATAGTAATTTTGCTGAGCATGGTTTCACCTTGTGGTGTGTCCAATATGTATATACCTGCGGCGTTGTCAGGTCGCTGTGTGTTGTGATCTTGTCCTGTCTAGTAGATAATGACGTGTCTTCCTTTGTTTCTCAGCCTCCCCCTGCACCCCCCAGACACACGGTAAGTGACACTCTGACGTCTAACTTATAATGTCTCACCATTATCATAAATCATCAATAGTCCAATACTATTATTAATACTGTGTCATCTTCAATAGACACACACCCCACGCACCATCTGTGCATTGTCCACCACTAGCTATTTAACACTTACTTAGAAGTGTGTCTGGTGTCTTCTTGTCTTGTTCTACTCTTGACGTCCCTGTCGTCAGGCTGAGGTTGCCATGGTTACCATCATCTTTTTCTTCCTCTTTTCTTTCCTCACGTTTGTCTCACTGTGTTCTCTATCACCAGTCTCCAACTTCTTTTATCTTTTGCTGTTGTTCTCCATTCTCCTCCCACTCTTTCCAGATCCCTCTAAACACAGTCCTCCCATCACATTCTCAGTCTTCCTTGCATCCATTTCCCTCCACTTTCTGGGTCTCTGATCTTTTTGCCAGTTTTTCTTCTCCCAATCTTTCCACATGACCAGCCTATTTCAACCTACCAAGGCACTGAAGGCAGGAGACAGTCAGTGTGTGATCAGTTGCACCAATGTCTCTGCATCACCCACTGTACATCTGTCAGCAATAATATGGCACGAACATTGCAATTTAGTGGATATATCACGTCATAATCCATCGTCAGTTCAACCATGGCGTCATTGGATTCTGTGCCTATCTACCATTTTTAGCTGTGTAAGAAGTTGTGTGTTCAGCATGAACAATGTTTACTTATTTGATTGTTTATGCTACCACAAGGGTTTGGCCAGTGGAATAATAAGCATATGATATACAGGTATTTTGCGCGGTTTTATTTCTAAGCTGTTTTATTTCTAAGTTTCTTGAAACACACTCATATATATATATATATATATATATATATATATATATATATATATATATATATATATATATATTAATATATATAAATATTATTATACATTAAATAAAAACACACACCCATATATATATATATATATATATATATATATATATATATATATATATATATATATGGGTGGGTTATGTTTATTTAATGATAATAATATTTATATATATATATTTTTTTAATTTATTGATGTATGTATGTATATATAATTATATACCATAAATAAATGGTGTTAATTATAATGCTGTGATGTGGTTGAGGGGTTGTGGCTGTCACTGTCTGGTCCTGTAGGTGGGAGAAGGCACGTACATGTCAGTATACAGCAAGAATGAAGCGGCTGGGTGGAACAACGGAGCGTCTGGCTACAGCAAGGCGGCAGAGGCTGGTTTCTATGACAACCCAGGTAAACATAGCTTTGGTTACCCAGGCTCCACGAGTGGCAGCACCTTTTAACCCCTCGCATCCGCCTGCGGAATTAATCTTCTGCCAATGTTGCGGCCTTCTCTAGAATAGGGTAGAAACACTGATTGGTTGAATTATAAATTACAAATTAAATAAAGATAACATTTTTGCCAGATAATACTATATTTAAAAAACGATTTAAAATTAAACTTGTACTGAAACATGTTACACACAAAATGAACACATGGCAATTTATAATTGTTAATTTTTCAACTCAATTTTTATTTTCTACTTATTTTGTGTATAAATAGTTTATAACTAAGTATCGTTATCAAAGGCATATATACGTTATAAACATTAACTACTTTTACACACATAAACCTGTGAATTAATCTCAAACAGTGATGCATCTGATGTCTTTGAGCAGTGACCTTACATAATGGTTATATAAGCAAAGCATAGATGTCACCAGACTATTTTCTCAGTGAAGATGCGCAGCCGAGTGAGAATTTGTTGAGCCAGACTAAGGTAGACCAGGAGTAACAATGAGGCATTTGAATGAGGAACCAAGATTGAATGGATGGCACCATCTGTGATATCATGATACAGTTTGGATGAGAATTCCAGTTTTGGAGACGAGTCGCTGCCAAAAAGTGTCCAGAAACATGTTTTACTATCACAATGAATTATCGAGATGAGATGTATTCGAATATTTATGGAGTTCGTAAAACTGTCAAAAGCTCTGCATTATAATATTCAATGAAAGAGACGACATCATTTGAGTGACTCTACATCATTAATCGAGCCTGCTTCCACAATCCAATTTCTTGTTTCACTACAGCTTATTAATATTGTGAAAATATGTTATGCATGAACACATTAGAGAAAGTACTAAATTAGTTTTGGTTTAAACAAATTTTAACCTAGGAAAAAAGTAAGAAAATGGTCCTTTTATGTTATGTCCTTTTATACCCTGTAAATGTTACAGATTATGTGATATGAAGACTTTTGAAAAAAATTATTCTTTATATAGTGATAATAAAACTATGTTCTTTGGCTATACTGTCTGCATTTAACAAAATGCAAATGTTTGTGTTGTCTATACATCTAGAAATATAGCAAATTTAGCCTGTTTGTTCGTCCGTCTGTCCGTCCGTTCGTCCGTTCGTTCATTCGTTCGTTGCTGATGTTATGTGTTTCAACCAGGTAGCCAGGTAGCAAATCTAGTTTAAGATGCTCAGTGACCCATCTACATTATGCCATTTGTTAGCATTTGTTATCAATTCCCATACATTTGGTAGCATTTGTAAAGAAAGATTCTTAACTGATTCACCTCTTTCCAAATTTCCATTAAAGGTATTTTATGTTGAGATACGTCCAGTAGATCCACAGTCACAGCAGTGAACACTGGACCACTGACCAACTTACAACACCAGAAAGTAATGTCTGTATGCCAAAGGGTATGTAAGTAACCAAGTGCGCTATAATTGCGTGTGATAACCATGACAACATGTCTCCCACCAGGTGCCGCCGGTGGTCATTTTAACAACGACAGACCGATGTATGACAACAAACAGAATTCAAACCCGGCATATGACAATTATAAAACGCCGCAATTACTCGGCTTCGAGGCGATCGTTTATGACAACAAGGAGAACTTGCAACAAGCAAACGGACAAGGTGCGTGTGGTCAATGTGTGAATTAAATATATAATAAAACTAATAATCCTTTATCACCTAAGTATCTAAAACATAAGATAAAAATGAGAATTGGGAAGAGAATTGTGAAGAACGATAAAGAACTCGTCCGAGGAGGACGGACACTGAGCATTTGGGGTGGGAAATATAATTTGGGATAAATGTATCTTCCTTTTTGTGGAAGCGGATGTAGTTTCAGGTGATTATAGAGCGGTGGTTAGTCCAGGCAAGATTGTGGGCATACATCGTCATGTGCCCGGGGGGTCACTGCAGCTGGTTACGTCAGTACCAACTCTTCTCTACCCCTGGCATTAGTACCAACTGTTCTCTACCCCCGGCATCAGTACCAACTGTTCTCTACCCCCGGCATCAGTACCAACTCTTCTCTACCCCTGGCATCAGTACCAACTCTTCTCTACCCCCGGCATCAGTACCAACTCTTATCTACCCCTGGCATTAGTACCAACTCTTCTCTACCCCCGGCATCAGTACCAACTCTTCTCTACCCCAGGCATCAGTACGAACTCTTCTCTATCCCCGGCCTCAGTACCAACTCTTCTCTACCCCCGGCACCAGTACCAACTCTTCTCTACCCCCGGCACCAATACCAACTCTTCTCTACCCCTGGCATCAGTACCAACTCTTTTCTACCCCCGGCACCAGTACCAACTCTTTTCTACCCCGGCATCAGTACCAACTCTTCTCTACCCCCGGCATCAGTACCAACTCTTCTCTACCCCTGGCATCAGTACCAACTCTTCTCTACTCCCGGCATCAGTACCAACTCTTCTCTACCCCCGGCATCAGTACCAACTCTTCTCTACCCCTGGCATCAGTACCAACTCTTCTCTACCCCTGGCATCAGTACCAACTCTTCTCTACTCCCGGCATCAGTACCAACTCTTCTCTACCCCCGGCATCAGTACCAACTCTTCTCTACCCCCGGTACATCCATTTCAAAAACTTGTTCAGCCTCTGGTCATGTGATGTAATATTTTGGGTGATTTCGTGTTACACGCAATATTTAGGAAGTGAGTGTGTCATCACATTGTAATTCAGCTTATGGACAACATCAGCCAGGGGTATGTAGCATAGCGCAACACTCCCTTGCTTGCATGGATGTGAACCAGAGATGGAGTAACCGTACTCTGTACTCGTACTCATACTCGAGTATGAGTACTTTTTGAGTAATCGTACTCGTACTCGAGTACATTACCAAAGTAATCGTACTCACGATTACTTCTCACGATTACATTTTTTTCATATGAACAGTTGCGAGCAAATATATTTGACAGATAGAAATGGCAATAATAGAAGTAATCTAATAAATGTAATATTAATTGAGCTATTAATTTTCTATTACTGTTGAGCATTTCAGTTAAATAAATATTCAGTCAGATTTCCTAATTAATACCTTCTTTCCCCATAGAAGCCACATCTCCTGACCCTCCTGCTTACTGTAGTACTGGTAGTACAAACTTATATTGTGACAGTCCCTGGGAAGCCCTGGAGGAGATAAGCATCCTCTAACATTTTGCTTTGTAATTTTAGAAGCCATACCACAGCCCCACCTGTACTGTTTGCTCTGTCAGTATGGTGTGAATGACTGGTCATGGTTCCTATGGGCCATGGTTCCTACATCCAGAATCCTGACTGGATCTGGGTGGTTAGCTGCTAAATCCCTGTCTAATGTGTTGAATTAAGTGCAAACTGTAAACCTCTCTACAGAGGTAAAAGCAAAAATGTGTTGTTTGTTATGTTAGCCAGGAGGTCCACAATAAAATGCCTCAGAATGGACACTACTCACCAGTGCTAGGATCTTGTGGGGTTTGTGAAGAAGTGTCACAGCTCACCTTCAAAGTCAGCCAGGACACCAGAATAGCTTGGAATGTGACTAACGAACAAATGGGATATTGACCTATGGTCACTGTCAGCCTAGGTGCTAATCCATCCTCTGGCTCTGAGCAAACAAAAGTTATGGTCACTGCAGGGCCATGGAGGACTGTGAATATGAAATATTGATACTGACAACATATTTGTAAATACAAATACTTTAAATTCCCAAACATCAAATACAAATACCCTAAAAAGTATTAAAAAACTTTCAAGTACAACTGTATTTGACCCCGTGTCTTATATACTACATATTTGAGTTGGATAGTCTTTTGAATATAACCTCCTGTATTTAAAATGTTATTATTGTAATGTATTTAATCATGTGTATTGGACATCTAAAATAAACAGGACATTTGAAATTATTAAATGCATCATATTTGTATTTGATTCAGAAACCATAACTTAAATTATTAATCCAACATTGAATGATTCATTCGGTACCTGAAAAAGTCGTATGATTATTAATAATAATAACACCTGGATAGTGGATATCAGTAATCAGTTAGAACACTAGATAGTGACACAGCAACAGAAAAAGAATGACACCTAGGGGTTCCATGAAAGTCGCCTTTATGTTAGACACAGGATATTCATTAAAGTAATCATGAAAGTAATAATGATTATATTGTAATGTAATCGTACACGAGTACATTCTAAAGTAATCGTACTCATACTCGAGTACATTTGTATTGTAATCACTCCATCTCTGATGTGGACATGAGATCATGGTAGGTGTAGTGTAGATGTCCAGTCACTTGCTGTCTAAATCCTGATTGTGATAATGAAGTGGTTAAATCATCTGCCTGTTTATGACAGGCAGATGATTTAACCACTTCATTATCACAACCCAGACATTTGGTGTAGAAACCTGGTTCTCAGCATTGACTGTTGTGTGTCCCTGATGACTCGGACATAACGATATCAGCCCAGGATAAGTTTAGTTTTAGAATGACATTGTAGAACACCATTTATCTGGGCATATGGCTCTTATGCAATAGCAGACAATTTATATTTATATTTATATCATGACTAATTTGTAGTAATAATATTACTGTCTGTGGTTATGTACATTGCATTGTATGATGTCTGTACTGATAAACACTGATATTGCACTGGCTGAATTGCTTTTAAACTGATATCAAACATGTAGGGACTACATTATCTGTATATATATATATATATATATATATATATATATATATATATATATATATATATTATCCTAAATTAGTGTGCTGTAGAACCGTTGCATAGCTTTAAATTTCTTTTCAGTGGCATTAAGGGAAGTCCCATTTTTTGAACAAGGATGTCCTTAAAACGTCATCACACAGGAAGCATAAAGAATCAGTAAATACTGTTCGTCTTTGTTAGCACTTGCGAGCGTGCCATGGAGTGTTATGTAAGTTACGCTACAGCCTGCCATTACAACACAGGGCTGTTTAGTGTCTAAGCACCGGATCTGTTGAAGTGTTAAACATCTTATTGAATGATGCTGGGTTATGGCCGCACTTTGCTTCAGGACATTGGATCATTCAATAAGTGTAGGTGTAGTTTTATGTTGTCACTTTCCACGGTCAGTTATTAATATTGGTTATGGTGGTCTCTCGCAATAACAAACTTTTTGACACTTGGTCAAACTAAGAAAATGTCTGTTTCGTCGTGAGTAAATAGTGTTGGTTAGAATACACATTTCAATGGTCCTTTTTTGCAGATGTTCTTTATATTATTATCCTGAATAACAGCCACTAATAAACTTAATACATATACACATAATAAATTGTACACCCCGTAATAACATTAGGGATCGGTAAAATGTACATGATCAATCATTGGTTTATCTAATTGATTGATGATCCACCAATGATCAATCATAAAACCTAAGCATGTGTTTGATAATTGTCCCTCCCTGTGTCACCTTGATGTCACCTAGTGTGAAGTAATTGTCAACATGGGTCAATGCCAATTGCCACATCCACAAATTGTGATTGGTCAAAAACCATTATGTATATTAAGTCCCCGATATTCCTGGCAGGATCGCAAGATTGATGGGATATGACATAGAGAGCTATTTGTAGCTAATGTACACAATAAGCTTGAGTGACTTACTGCTTGGTTCACAATGCTGGTCACACTTTGATGTGATTCTGTCCTGTTTTACTTCATATGCAATCTCCCGGCCCTGAGCAGACACATCGTGGAATGAAATTAAGAATGAACATACACTGCATTCAAAAATTATCAATTCATTGATTGAAAGCACAGCATGATCCAATTGATCATTGGCAAAACTGATTGATCAGAACTATGTTTGTACTTTGTGTTCCCTGGTTCCTGTCCTTGCCTTGCACTGTTTGTAAGTGTCACTTTCCTCGGTGTGTTTTGCATCATCCGTGTCCCAGCAACCAACGGGTGTCCTACTGTTCTGTATGTTGTCTTTTAAAAGTGTGTGTCAGATATGTGAAATGTATAAGACAATATGTCAGTATATTGTGTTGTCAAGTTAGTGACATTCTACAATGACAGCATATACATAGAATTACTCCTTTGCACAGTCTGGATAATAAACATTTTGTTTTTATGGAATATCTTATTTTTGTAAAAAATTCTTTATTTATATCAGAGCAGATTGTTTATTCCAAATAACTAAAATGTATACTTCCTCGTGTTAACCAAGCTTTAAAACAATGACAACGCACCTGTATACGATATCACATTTTAAATGACTTGCCGTTATGTTGATGTAATATAATGAAAAAGGTAGCCGTATTTAGACAGTTCTTTTCAATTTACAGTTCCGAAACGAGGGTCAGAATATATGAACTACCCTGACAAACCCCCTGAGTATGACAACCCCAAGGCTTCAGTCCCACAGGTGGCGCCACTCCCCACATCATTGCCGCAGCCTTCGAATGGGCAACTCGACCCGTTTGACATGCGTAAGTCTTATATCAATCAACCAATTAATCAGTACGCCACTTTTCATTGGCTGAGTCGTTTATAAAACTTGGTTCTTTTATCTAATTGCAGAATTATGTATTGCTGAATGTACAAGCAGGCAAAAAATCACTGAAATAACAAGTTTTGCATAAATATTTTTGAATGCTATGTACAGGATACTAACAAGTCAGTGATGGGTTCATTTTTGTTCCTGAATTCAAATTTTCCTGCACAGCTGGTAAATAGCTTACAGCAAAATTTATTTTAATATGACGTGTAGTATTATCAGTTTATAGGTACTATGGGGTCAGTAAGTGAACAGTAAGTGAACAGTAAGTGAACAGTAAGTGAACAGTAAGTGAACAGTAAGTGAACAGTAAGTGAACAGTAAGTGAACAGTAAGTGAACAGTAAGTGAACAGTAAGTGGACAGTAAGTGAACAGTAAGTGAACAGTAAGTGAACAGTAAGTGAACAGAATTGACTATTTGTTTTTGTTACATTTTAGAGCCGTTTGGAAGCAGCCTGCCATCTGGTGGCCAGGTCGGTGACACCCTCAGCTCGCCCTACAATGAGCCTTGGTTTCAGGGACGAATACCCCGTCAACAGGTAACAGACATTTCCTCTGCCTAGTCGACTATTTCCCAAGGTCTTGTATGATGCCCTCCCTATAGCCGTATCAAAGATAACCTTAAAATACAATCAGTTGTACGGCCCTTAGATCTCTACATCAGTTGCCTACAATAAAAAAATGTTGTGTACACACATGTTGTGTATCGTTGTGTTGTACACTAATGTTATATATCATTGTAGTGTACATGCGTGTTGTGTATCTCTGTAGTGTACACATGTGTATTATTTATTGTACACACAATGCTGTAAAAGTGTGTAGTGTACACATATTGTACATCATTGTATTGTATACATATGTTATATATAGTTATCATTTTAGTGTACACATAGGTTGTATACCATTGTAGTGTACAAATGTGTTGTATACCATTGTATTTTACACACATGTTGTATATCTTGTAGTGTACACAGATGTTGCGCAATGATGGAGACTTCCTTGTGCGGGAGAGTTCCAACTCAACCGGTCAGTTTGTGCTGAGTAGCCGCCAGGATGGACACATCAAACACCTGCTGCTGGTTGACCCAGAGGGCGTGGTCAGTAGCCGTGGCCGAGGGCCAGTGTACCTCACTTGTGTCTGTGTACATGTGGTGACAGCATGCGTTTGACATGGGTTGGTTGTGTGTACATGTGTTCGTTGTTGTGTGTTCATGTGGTGCATGTTTGTGTTGTGTTGTGTTTGTGATGTGTTGTTTGTGCTTTCATGACACGTATGCATGTGTTTGTGTTGTTTATGTATGTGGTGTGTGTTTGTGTTGTATGTGTGTATATGTGGTGTGTGTTTGTGTTGTTTATGTATGTGGTGTGTGTTTGTGTTGTATGTGTGTATATGTGGTGTGTGTTTGTGTTGTATGTGTGTGTATATGTGGTGTGTGTTTGTGTTGTATGTGTGTGTATATGTGGTGTATGTTTGTGTTGTATGTGTGTATATGTGGTGTGTGTTTGTGTTGTATGTGTGTGTATATGTGGTGTGTGTTTGTGTTGTATGTGTGTGTATATGTGGTGTGTGTTTGTGTTGTATGTGTGTGTATATGTGGTGTGTGTTTGTGTTGTATGTGTGTATATGTGGTGTGTGTTTGTGTTGTATGTGTGTATATGTGGTGTGTGTTTGTGTTGTATGTGTGTGTATATGTGGTGTGTGTTTGTTGCTGTGTGTGTATAATATAGTGTGTGTTTGTTGTTGTGTGTTCATATGGTGTGCTTGTGTTGTATGTGTATGTGTATGTGTGGTGTGTGTTTGTGTTGTGTGTGTTTGTGTTGTATGTGTTTGTGTTGTATGTGTATGTGGTGTGTGTTTGTGTTGTGTGTGTATGTGGTGTGTTTGTGTGTGTATGTGGTGTGTGTGTTTGTGTGTGTTTGTGTTGTATGTGTGTGTGGTGTGTGTTTGTGTTGTGTGTTTGTGTTGTGTGTGTGTTTGTGTTGTATGTGTGTGTGTGGTGTGTGTTTGTGTTGTGTGTGTGTTTGTGTTGTATGTGTGTGTGGTGTGTGTTGTGTGTTTGTGTTGTGTGTGTATGTGTGTGTGTTTGTGTTGTGTGTATGTGGTGTGTGTGTTTGTGGTGTGTTTGTGTTGTGTGTGTATGTGGTGTGTGTGTGTGTGTTTGTGTTGTGTGTTTGGCTGCTCCCATGATTGGATGGACAGGTCGTTATACTGGAATTCTGAATTTTTTAGCTGTCTTCAAATTGGGTATTTGTGCTGTTATCATGGGTGAGGATGTCGTGACTGTAAAAGTCAGTATACCAGTTAGACTCGGCTAACTTCTATACTTTGGGTAGGTGATTTGCCAGGGGTAGTTGGCTTGGCTAATGGCCCTTGCTCTTGCAAGGATGGTTTCAACTTGTTGTGCATTTGACGTTACATTTTAATGTATGCACTTGCACTGTTATCACATCTGCAGTTGAACAAGTGCTTTTATAACAGCTTTGAAAGCATTAGAAGTGCCACTCAACCCGTCCTAAATGACACCTGACGAACCAATCTCATTTCAATTTCAGGTGCGGACAAAGGATCGTGAATTTGGGAGCGTGTCTGACCTGATTAACTATCACCGTGACAACAACATTCCAATCATCTCCAACGACTGTGAGATACTCCTGCAGACGCCGATTCTAAACAGTTGATTGGCTACAATATCAACCAATCAGAGTGAGGTTCCTCATTGAATAGCACCCATATTATTTTATATAAAGGGGGGCATCTTGGAGTATACGTGAATGTATTCCTCACACCTGTTGGATTGGTTGAAATCTATATTTTATGTTTTGAAATTCTCAGTTTAAAATTAAATATTAGTTACTTGACCTACAAGATATTGTCATTTATCAAGTTACAGTATATAACTGGCTGTAGGTAAAAGAAATAATCTAGTAATATATACATATATACATACTCACAACGATGGGAGTCATTTAGATATGACGAAGAAACCAGATTATTATGTCTGTTCTTTTTCATCTCGTGCACCAAATTTATTTAAAAAATCCATTTGGTTCTTGATGGTTAAGGCCTTGTACCAAATGCTAAGTGATTAATCACGGCATTACGTTTGTGTATGGTTGTTGTAAATTATGCAAACCATCCGCCGATCTATTTGGGGTGTTTTATGTATTTTTACGCGTTCATGAGAACGGTTCATAGCATTGTGAATACTGTTCAGTAGCGTTTGTGGAATGTCAAATATGATTACTATGATTGACTGTCATCATTGTATGTGTGTAGTTTTGCTAGTGTCAGCACGGACTTATATGCATATAGGTCCGTGGTGCCAGCACCAACAAGAGTCGACAGAAGCACCACGCAGAATATACTGGGTCTTACCAGAAATCTGCGTCACAATTTTTCTGTAATTGTGAAACATAAGAAACAGAACATGGTGCATCCTGTGTACCTGCTGTACACTTGTACACACATGCAATAATTATGTATGACGAACGAGTAATCCATGCCAATTGGGATGTCCGAATTTCCCAACCTTCATGATTAACGGTAAGCCAGCCTAAGAAACCAAGAGCGTTTAACTTTAAGTGTAAATCAATTAAACAAGTATTACATTAACAGGTTGTATTTTCTGTTTAATTAATACTAATAATAATGCACACGCAACTGACTAACTGGACTACACAAGTAATGCAAATGTGGCGGTGTTAATGATTGTAACAGTCAGCTGAATAATGATGGCAAGTATCTCGCTGCAATAAATCTGTATATCTTGATAAGGGGTCTCACTATGCACGTATATAAAATTAAAATAGATATGGTTTTATATTGATAAAAAAAATATATATAATATATAAAATGACATTTCTAAGTATAAGACAGCAACGTAAGAATTGGATACGTTTCAATGTGATGTCCATCGGCAGATGATTGGTGACATCAGAGTCTGTGGTTGCGTAGGAAGTTAAGATCTCTGCTAAGCATTAGACACAAGAGTCTGAGGACAAGGTATTATATTTCTAAGGTGGCTGAAGAAGTTTACTTACTGAAGACAGGAATGTGTGATATAGAATGTTTCAACATTTGTAATGAGGTGGCAAGTTACAAAGTGTGTCAGGGGTCATCTTAGAACAATGATGTCCAGAATGAGACAAAATCACTTTCACTTTGGTGTCTAGTATGAGGCAGAATTACTTTCACTTTGATATCTTGTATGAGGCAGAATTACTTTCACTCTCAGAAGGGGAGTTGGACACAGTTTTATGTGGCGTTGGACAGATATTTTAGCCATCAGACAGATAATGTTAATGTACTCATCCCAAATCAATGTTTACAAACGTTCGTCTGAGGGAGAGGGAGAGGGAGAGGGAGAGGGAGAGGGAGAGGGAGAGGGAGAGGGAGAGGGAGAGGGAGAGGGAGGTAGAGGTCTAAGTCCAGGTGAAAGTAATTTTGTCCGATATCAAATATGGATGTCCAGATTTCCGCAATGGTTCTCGAGAGGGATATCTTTAAGAAGACTTAAAAAGGTAAAAATTAGTGTGCATATCTACATGTAAAAATGACTTCAGATTTTAAGAATTGTGCACTACCTGTACCTTTAATGCAAATATGCAGTTTTTCTGCACAAAACCGGTGATATGATTGGACAAACGTTTCATTACAAACCCGTATATATATATATATATATATATATATCAGATGCTGTTCAATAGGTTTTGATTTAAATACATAATTACTTATGATTTGTGACTGTTTGCATTTAATTAACAATCAGTATAAATAACGTGTTTGTTAGATTTATTTATTAGATTTGTATAACATAAGTTGTAGTATGCAGTTATTTGTTTTGTTTTGGTGGTGGAAATGTTACCCTTTTGCATTATTTTGTCATTACAAGGTTATGGGATGTTTACACACAATATCAGGTCACAGAAACATTGCAGCACGACTATAATTTATACACATTGTTATGTGCCTGTGCTTAGGTTGGTTGGTCACACAAGCTGCGATTAAACTTTAGTTTCGTATCTGCCTTATTATGGGACAGAGTTGACAAGGTCATCACTTCATTGTTTGTTATCCTCACTACTCGGTGTATGATAGCCTCTCAAACCATACGTGAGTTTTACATGATTATAGTTGTTCTAAAGATTTAATTCAGTTCCAAATCATGATAAATAACGAGAACGTATGTGCGTGCTACTTGTTAGCATAATGGTATGTGATACATTTGTTGCAGACAAATGCACCAATAGCAACGAGTATGTGACGGTCAACGAATGTTCATTTGTGATATGTGACTGAACAAATAAATCACAGTTAATATTGTATGTTGTGTATGATTTCTTCTTGTGTCTTCTATAAATATCTGGATCAACGTATCAAAAAGAAATGACGTACAGACTTGGCTTTACAGTCCCCTCAGTAAGAGGGTCACCTTGCAACTATGGTCACCCCAAGTTATTTCAGTAACAGTATACAATATTAGTCCTCCTAACATAGTAACCTTGCTATTCAGGTCAATGTACACAATATGACCCTAATAGCAAGACTTTACTGTAACTGCATAGTTTCGTCATTCTGACTCTGATAGCTACAAGATTATGACAACATAGAAATGTCTGCATCACTTCTTTAATCAGATCAAATTTTGACATCAACGAAGAAACTAGTAATTATGTTGCAATGTTTTTATTTGTATAAACAAAACAATCTAGAATTTAACAATTTTTGGTCCTGTCCTCCTGACTGGTGTAGTCGTGGCCATGTGTAGACTGGGCTCATCATCGGCACTTGTGGTCGCGGTCAGTGTGGTCAGTGTGATGTTCTCTATCCCTGGAACAATCACAGTCCACAGCCAACTTACATCATGAGATCAAATGTGCTGTACTCCATAATAACAAATAATGTATGGATTTTCAAATGGTGCTATTGAATTGTTTTCACAGCATGAGACTGACGTCAGTCCTGGTTCTGGCAGCCACTGACTGATTGACAGCCATAAATATTCCACTTTATTGCGACAGATTGCATCTTCCCAAAAAACTTTGGGGATGCACACCAAATTTCAAGTCAAACCTGAAATGTTTGCACTGTGACATGGCACTGATATGTCAAATGTTACCAATGTGTTGGCTAACATATGCTTCAGATTTGTAATAACATTGAATAACACATGTTTAAGTATAATTTTATTTTTTACTGATAATAGTTCTCAGATTTTTTATAGGATATTGCCACGATCTGTTCACAGAGCAGTTGTTTCTTAACAATTCACCATGACAGTGAAAACAACTTAGATAATTGAATGTTCTGCTTCTGCAGTTGCTTTTGCTCTAATGGAAAGAGACTTGAATATGTGAAAGGTTTGAAAATCAATGTTTCCCAGATGTTTCTGTGTTCTCAGCATAACTCCAGGCGGTGGGTCAGTGGAATGTTCACTATTTAGGTCATGTTTTGTTCTTTACTCGCACTCGGTATGTTGACATGTGAGGTGATGTGTTCACTACTTAGGTCATGTTTTGTTCTTTACTCGCACTCGGTATGTTGACATGTGAGGTGATGTGTTCACTACTTAGGTCATGTTTTGTTCTTTACCCGCACTCGGTATGTTGACATGTGAGGTGATGTGTTCACTACTTAGGTCATGTTTTGTTCTTTACTTGCACTTGGTATGTTGACATGTGAGGTGATGTGTTCACTACTTAGGTCATGTTTTGTTCTTTACTTGCACTTGGTATGTTGACATGTGAGGTGATGTGTTCACTACTTAGGTCATGTTTTGTTCTTTACTCGCACTCGGTATGTTGACATGTGAGGTGATGTGTTCACTACTTAGGTCATGTTTTGTTCTTTACTCGCACTCGGTATGTTGACATGTGTTCACTACTTAGGTCATGTTTAGTTCTTTACTCGCACTCGGTATGTTGACATGTGAGGTGATGTGTTCACTACTTAGGTCATGTTTTGTTCTTTACTCGCACTCGGTATGTTGACATGTGAGGTGATGTGTTCACTACTTAGGTCATGTTTTGTTCTTTACTCGCACTCGGTATGTTGACATGTGAGGTGATGTGTTCACTACTTAGGTCATGTTTTGTTCTTTACTCGCACTCGGTATGTTGACATGTGAGGTGATGTGTTCACTACTTAGGTCATGTTTTGTTCTTTACTTGCACTCGGTATGTTGACATGTGAGGTGATGTGTTCACTACTTAGGTCATGTTTTGTTCTTTACTCGCACTCGGTATGTTGACATGTGAGATGATGTGTTCACTACTTAGGTCATGTTTTGTTCTTTACTGGCACTCAGTATGTTGACATGTGAGGTGATGTGTTCACTACTTAGGTCATGTGTTGTTCTTTACTCGCACTCGGTATGTTGACATGTGAGGTGATGTGTTCACTACTTAGGTCATGTTTTGTTCTTTACTCGCACTCGGTATGTTGACATGTGAGGTGATGTGTTCACTACTTAGGTCATGTTTTGTTCTTTACTCGCACTCGGTATGTTGACATGTGAGGTGATGTGTTCACTACTTAGGTCATGTTTTGTTCTTTACTCGCACTCGGTATGTTGACATGTGAGGTGATGTGTTCACTACTTAGGTCATGTTTTGTTCTTTACTCGCACTCGGTATGTTGACATGTGAGGTGATGTGTTCACTACTTAGGTCATGTTTTGTTCTTTACTCGCACTCGGTATGTTGACATGTGAGGTGATGTGTTCACTACTTAGGTCATGTTTTGTTCTTTACTCGCACTCGGTATGTTGACATGTGAGGTGATGTGTTCACTACTTAGGTCATGTTTTGTTCTTTACTCGCACTCGGTATGTTGACATGTGAGGTGATGTGTTCACTACTTAGGTCATGTTTTGTTCTTTACTCGCACTCGGTATGTTGACATGTGAGGTGATGTGTTCACTACTTAGGTCATGTTTGTTCTTTACTCGCACTCGGTATGTTGACATGTGAGGTGATGTGTTCACTACTTAGGTCATGTTTTGTTCTTTCCCTCGCACTCGGTATGTTGACATGTGAGGTGATGTGTTCACTACTTAGGTCATGTTTAGTTCTTTACTCGCACTCGGTATGTTGCCATGTGAGGTGATGTGTTCACTACTTAGGTCATGTTTTGTTCTTTACCCGCACTCGGTATGTTGACATGTGAGGTGATGTGTTCACTACTTAGGTCATGTTTTGTTCTTTACTCGCACTAGGTATGTTGCCATGTGAGGTGATGTGTTCACTACTTAGGTCATGTTTTGTTCTTTACTTGCACTCGGTATGTTGCCATGTGAGGTGATGTGTTCACTACTTAGGTCATGTTTTGTTCTTTACTTGCACTAGGTATGTTGACATGTGAGGTGATGTGTTCACTACTTAGGTCATGTTTTGTTCTTTACTTGCACTAGGTATGTTGACATGTGAGGTGATGTGTTCACTACTTAGGTCATGTTTTGTTCTTTACTCGCACTAGGTATGTTGCCATGTGAGGTGATGTGTTCACTACTTAGGTCATGTTTTGTTCTTTACTTGCACTAGGTATGTTGACATGTGAGGTGATGTGTTCACTACTTAGGTCATGTTTTGTTCTTTACCCGCACTCGGTATGTTGACATGTGAGGTGATGTGTTCACTACTTAGGTCATGTTTAGTTCTTTACTCGCACTCGGTATGTTGCCATGTGAGGTGATGTGTTCACTACTTAGGTCATGTTTTGTTCTTTACTCGCACTCGGTATGTTGACATGTGAGGTGATGTGTTCACTACTTAGGTCATGTTTAGTTCTTTACTCGCACTAGGTATGTTGCCATGTGAGGTGATGTGTTCACTACTTAGGTCATGTTTTGTTCTTTACCCGCACTCGGTATGTTGACATGTGAGGTGATGTGTTCACTACTTAGGTCATGTTTTGTTCTTTACTCGCACTCGGTATGTTGACATGTGAGGTGATGTGTTCACTACTTAGGTCATGTTTTGTTCTTTACTCGCACTCGGTATGTTGACATGTGAGGTGATGTGTTCACTACTTAGGTCATGTTTTGTTCTTTACTCGCACTCGGTATGTTGACATGTGAGGTGATGTGTTCACTACTTAGGTCATGTTTTGTTCTTTACTTGCACTCGGTATGTTGACATGTGAGGTGATGTGTTCACTACTTAGGTCATGTTTTGTTCTTTACTCGCACTCGGTATGTTGACATGTGAGGTGATGTGTTCACTACTTAGGTCATGTTTTGTTCTTTACTCGCACTCGGTATGTTGACATGTGAGGTGATGTGTTCACTACTTAGGTCATGTTTTGTTCTTTACCCGCACTCGGTATGTTGACATGTGAGGTGATGTGTTCACTACTTAGGTCATGTCTTGTTCTTTACTCGCACTCGGTATGTTGACATGTGAGGTGATGTGTTCACTACTTAGGTCATGTTTTGTTCTTTACTCGCACTCGGTATGTTGACATGTGAGGTGATGTGTTCACTATTCAGCAGTGTGACATATAAGGTGACGTATTCACTACTCAGCAGCATGAAATGTGTTCACTCATTAACAGTGACAAGTAAGGTGAGTTAGGTGACGTGTTCATTTGTTGGTGCAGTTATTAAGGGGGGTTTATCTCGGGGGATGGAAGTGGGGATGAGTGGGGTTTTGGAGCTTCCTCTCACCTTGTTGACACTGTAAGTCAGGACAATCCCTCTTGAAGTGTTCGACCGAGCCACACACACGACAACATCCACCTGCAGGTGTCACACCCAGGTAAGGTGACATCATCAGTTTTGTTCATAATTTATTAAGTCATGTGAGTGATGTGACTAATGCTTGCCACAGGAATGACAAAATGGTGAAAACATATATAAGTGGTACATATTATTTAAATCACATGCTAATGTCACACACACACACACACACACCACACACACACACACACACAGACACACCACAGTGACCACACACACACCACACACACACCACACACACACAAACAATGTAATAAAAAAAACCAGTTAAAAAATAACAAGTGTTAGCCATTTAACTAATAACAGCACATGCTTTTCTTGATATCGGATCAGGTAATATAATATGAAACTGAATTTTGACCATATCTGGGAAACAAAACAATTATATATTACATTATCTGGAGCTGTCAATGAAACAAAGACAAATTTAACAAACTAGATACAATGTAGCATGTCAAGCTTAACTCTGGGTTTACATTTTCAAATTTTTTTTTATGAACATGGACCTTCAAAACAAAACACATTTGTTGCTGTGTTCTGCATGTGGCTCACCAGAGGGTAACTACTGGGGCACATACCTTTGGGGTAGAGGCCACGGGGGTTGTCTGGACACTGCTTGGAGAGATGACCAGTCTCTCCACAGATGAAACACTTCGCATACGGAAAGGTGCCTTTGAAACATAAAGTACATGTATTAGTACATACTGAATATTCTTCAGATTAGTTCATTTTTACTCTGTCAAGTTTTTATTAGCTGATCCTGGACTTTATCCAATATGTACAAGTAAAGACTTCATCTGGCTAAGATGGATTTATCAGTATCCCAGTAATTATATCAGGATGGTTGAATAATGTCACTGACCATGTGACATCGTTTGTAACGCCTCATGTCAATGGACACTGTAGGCACTAAGAAGAACATAATGTAATGGTAATGTGTCTAAAACATAGTTAAGACCTTAAAACACAGTTAACAGTGGAAATTTATCGGTCATTATGATACAAAAAAAAAAATAACAACACAACCGACACTGTACATTTCAGAAAGACTTCAAAGTTCAAACACAAATTTTTTTAAACTTGAAATAATTAATGACCGTACAGAAATCATTAACTCATTTTCAGAGGGGCCAAAAACTATTCCTGCTGATGGTGTAAATTACATCGAGTTTTCAGCCTCTGCCATCTCAGACCCTACTGTGAGCTGTGACTGACCCAGTGCTTCAGGTACACATCAACACACCTTCAGGCACGCGCACTCTACACTGGCCGACTGTGTGTTCTGTGGAGCCACATTTGAAGCAGATGCCTGCACCCTGCTCCGTGTCTCGCGCAGCCTTTGGACATGTGGCCATAGAGTGACCCGGCTCCCGACAGTTGAAACACAACTAAAGACAAACAAAACAGTAAATTAATCACTCCAAAAACGTCCATTGTCCAGACTATGGGCGTTGTTAGAACACATATTACACACAGACACACTGAAGACTGTCTCCAGAAGTATCAAGTATTCATGTGACATTTTAAACAAATATACAGCTTAAATCTGAACAGTTTATTGCAATGTCATGCACATGATTTCTACAAATGTTGCAAGTTATGTAAGACGTCCCAAGCTGATTGATGGATGGTTTATTCAGCTCAGAAACAATTACAGAAAACAAGCACTGCAAAAAATCATCAAGTGAATGAATTTCAAGAAAACAACATTATTTTCTACCGCCACACTGAGCCCAGGCTGTTTGCCCTTTCCCATCACTCCATGGGAAGCTGATGACTACATCAGTATCACTCGGCATATCGTCATGTTAACATCGTTAAGCTGTGTCTGTCAACAATTCAGTCGTTTCATTGCCATTCTAGATATCGCAATCATGGCCGATTTCACATATAACGTTTGGGAGGTAGAGTTATTAGAGAATACAAAGTTACTGGCTCAGACTAGAATGCTGGAATTTCCTGGAGTTGGCCTTTGATGTGGGGGCGAGTTACACTCGCAACCAACTAGGGCGAACCTTCTGCAAGGACTCTCTAGATCTTCAAGATGGCACTTCGTGGGGAATGTAATTTCGAGAAATAAACATGCCAAAAGCATGAAAGCCCTCCAGTGTCACTGACAGTGATGTCGGTGACACTGAGGTGATGGCGATGAGGTTCGTTGAGCTACTGAATGACGAGGGGGTGCTTAAAACTTTAAGGTCAGCTCTGTACCCGCAGGCGCTATCAGACAAGCTCGACAAACTGACGCAAACAATAGCTGACTTGACGTCCCAGCTCGAAACCAAAGAGAAAATCACTGCCCTGGAAGAGAGGGTGGAACGACTGGAGGGTGAGTGTGACAGAGTGGAACAGTATTCCCGTAGGGGCAATTTGAGATTTAGCACGGGGGAGAAGACACTACGGCTAAGGTGGTCGAGATTATCAATACCAAAATGGCTTTTACACCCCCCCCCCAGTGTCTCAGGAGGACATTATTGTTAGCCATAGGCTGGGCAAGAGGAGTGCCACTGGCGACGCGTCGCAATTGTGCGATTCAGTAAAGTTACGGTGCGTGACGGAGTGATCAGGGCGAGGAGGCGATTACGCAATACAAACGGCAGCACCGAACAAATCTACGTCAATGAAGATTTAACGCAGCGCCGCGCTGCACTAGCCGCCGCGACAAGGCAGATGAAAAAAAAAACACATAAAATCAACGACTGCTGGACCTACATTGGCAAGATTGTGGTAAAGACTTTGACAAACATAATAAAGGTCATCAACACAGAGGCAGAGATTAATAATCTTCGTTAAACACAGAAACCCGGCCTTAGTGACCCTTGATCGGGAACATTCACATTGTCCGTCATATGAATGTTTTATCTATATTATATTTTTTTCTGTTTTTTATTATATATTTTGCAAGTACATTACACATGCCATACAAATTAGTCAAGTTTAAGAAAAATAAGCATAAATATTCTCAATGAATAGCAAATGGTATACTTAAATCTATAAAATACAGAGACAACCTACATAGTCAAATTTAAAAACATATAATAGTATCCTTAAAAGAAGTATTAGAGCAGCCAAACTATCATACTATGAACAATTGTTTAACACGTATAAAAATGACGCAAGGAAAACATGGAAAACCATTAACGAAATATTACATAGGTCAATTAAAAAAAGTTCATTACCTGAATATTTCAAGAATGGAGATAATAAAATAACTGATAATGTAGAAATTGCAAATTACTTTAATTAATTTTTTTACAAACATAGGTAAGGATCTTGCAAACAAAATAAAAGACGATAGTAATAAAAATTATAGTTACTACTTAACAGGAAATTGTGAAATTCGATTCCAGTTCCAAGAAATTAATGAAGAGTCCATATTCAAAATAATTGATAATGTTCCTGCTGAATCCAGCAGTGGCTGCGACGCTATTACATTAAAACAATTGAAATATTAAAAATATGTTCTTATAAAACCTCTAACTTTACTTATAAATCAAATATTAAATACTGGAATATTTCCAGATAAGATGAAAATTGTGAAAGTAATTCCTATCTTTAAAAATGAGGATCACACATCATTTTGTAATTATAGACCGATATCTCTGCTCCCAGTAATCTCAAAGGTCATTGAAAAAGTTATATATAATCAGATGTATTCGTTTTTTACTAAACACCAACTTTATACTGATAACCAGTATGGATTTAGATCCGGTCACTCAACAGAACACGCCATTCTGGAAGTTATCGACTGAACAACAGCCGCCCTGGATTCCAACGAAACACCTATTAATATATTTTTAGACTTATCAAAAACATTTGATACCCTAGACCATTCAATATTATTAGGTAAACTACAATTTTATGGGATGGGTGCTGATGCTCTAAGGTTAATGGAAAGTTATTTGAAAAATAGAAAACAATATGTCATTTACAATTACTCAATCTCTGAAACCCTGCCCATTACCACTGGTGTGCCTCAGGGTTCTATTTTAGGTCCACTTTTGTTCTAAATATATATAAATGATTTACCAAACTCATGTGAAACATTCAAATATATAATGTATGCAGATGACACAACTTTGTTTACAACAATTCAGTTGTTTAACACATGTCCCACTAAAGATATCAAATATCATTTAAATTCAGATTTAAATAAGATAAACGAATGGCTGAAAATCAATAAATTGTCATTAAACGTAAAGAAATCCAAGTATATAATACATAAATTGGGAAATAAAGAAGTGAATAATCTCCTCCTCAAAATAGATGAAACCGTAATAGAAAGAGTCCAAAATTGTTATCTTCTTGGCGTAACCTTGCAAGAAAACCTAAGCTGGGATGTTCATATAAAAAATATTTCAATTAAATGTTCCAAATTGATAGGCATATTAAACAAATTAAAACGATTCTTGCCACTAAATATAAAAGTTACTTTGTATAATGCATTAATGTTACCATACATCAATTATGGCCTAATGGTATGGGGTTTTAGCTGTAACAGAATAATCAAAAAATATAATGCATATACTGTGCCGTTGTTTAAGAAACTAAAGATTCTTAATGTTACAAATATGCTGAAATTGCATGAATTGAAACTGTGCACACAACATTACCATGTATGTGCACACGACATTATATTTGCAAAACTTACCATTTATATTAAATAAAACAGTCCACACATTTAACACACAGATACATGACAATATTCATACAAATAGGGCTAAGCATGACTTTGCCAAGCGATGCATTAGGCACGATATCCCTTTAGAAATTACTAATAAATAATACTACATTTAACATTAAAAACAAAATTACAACGCACAGTTTACGAGGATTTATTAGTTACGCAAAAGATAATTAAAAACAAAAGTACAAAACACTGTGATTTTTACCAAACTGTAATATATGTGGACATTCATAACAATCAACGTACTAATTTACAGTGTTTCTTTTTGTATACCTCCATAAATGTACATATACTAAGTAGTGTTATTTAACTATGAGATTGTAATCATTTGCTAATTTCCAAGTGAACTTAACGTACTAATTGTGTTGTTTGTTAGTCAAGATTTGTGACATTTGTTACCAGTAATGACATTCTAGTGTTGCTGTATTATGTGTTTATTTGGAAGTGCTTAAAATAGTCAACTATATTTAATTGTGATGTAATTAATGGGGTGGCTGCCACGAGAGTGACCAAAATGGTCTTAGTGACAGTCTCCTTGACCCCTGGCTATTTTACCTACAGTAACAATTCATAATCACTTATAATTACATTTCTGTTATTTTCTTACGCAATTACTTGGCAGTTTGCTGCACAGCGGTACTAATGTAATATTATTTTATAATTTGAGCTGTAGGTAATTTGTATGAACATTGCTTTATGTATATTTTCATTGGGTCAATAAACACTTCGGATTCCGACTGCCTAACTCAACCACCACCCTTGACTTGCGTGGATGAACTATTTGACAACCTACCTTTGCATTTTCCTTAATCTTGATCCTCTTCAACCTCCTTTGTTCGCCTTTTTCCGCTTTCCTCACTACCTCATCCAGCACCCTCACCTCCTCCCTCCCCAATCCCTCCTCACTCCTCTTTATCCTATCTATCCCTTCTGCAATCAAAGCAGTACCACTTCTACAATCAGACGTTCTCGATTTTGTTATAATTTTATCTGTTGATGTCTTCTTCGTCTTTGACGACACCTCGTGTTTTGATTTCTTTGTTTTGTGAAGGTTTGATTTGCGGTTCTTGTCCTTGTCGTTTGTTGTGTGAGGAGACGTCATCTGGTCCCACGGTGTTGCTGGCAGTGGCTTCTTCTTATTGGCCGGCCCGCCCCGCGCCCAGCGAGTCATTGTTGATGATGTCCAACTACAGAAAGGTGGAAACAAACAATAATTTTTGCACTTATGTAGGATTCGTAACCACCTCAATTTTGCCATTATAACTGTATTTTTGCCAACATTTGATACTTTGATTTTGTTAATTCAATTATTTAACACTATCTTGCGCCTATTTATGTTTTATAAACAGCGCATCTTAGCTTACTTTTGAGGTCGAAAAGACAGTGCGGTCGGGATAAACAAACTGTTTATCGTTCATTCCATGTGCACAGTGGAGTGACACAGGCATCGCTATGCTTGTGACTGGCACAAATCGGAGCGCTATTTGGGTCTTAAAATGCAATATTTATGAAACATAAATATACATGGAATGCTGATTGGTCATATTTAGGATTAGAGTTTGTGTGAGGTAGCCAATATAGCCATAGCCTAGGCAAATATACAGTCATAATGGCAAAAGTACCGGCAAAACTGAGGTGGGTCCGAATTCTGCACAAGTGCCATAATTTAAATGCACTTGTAATACCATGTTTATGTGGGAGTTCATAGAAGGGAATCCCATCTAGGTGAGTGCATGACAGGTAAAGGCTGACTGGTTCAACGAGACCTGATAGTGATAAGACTGGAAACGACGACCAAGCATCGGGCGATAATAAAGGTTAAGCTAACTATAACAGGACGTGCTGATTATCAAAGTCAGGTACTTTTACTATTATTAGTACGTTCAAATAAACTAACAGATAAGTTACGCATAACACAATGTCGTTGCTGAGAAATCTTACCGAAGCGTAAATAATAATAATGTAATCGTTCAACGAAGACAACATTCGCAACTACACTAGCGCCGCGTTTAGGTTACATATTCGTTACAAACTACTTTCTCGCCATGTTCGCTAGATGGCGCCAGTTTCACGAGCATGTCCAGTCACCATTATCAAGGCGCCGTGTGTGGCAACACCCCGTTGTTCAACGCACAACTAGTCTCACTTAAGGGGCCGTGATCTCCTAAAATCTGTTTTTGTTATTTTTCACCTTAGCTTATTGAAATTTTAGGATAACATCATTTATATATAAAAACAATTTTACACATTTATTATATAAAAAAAAATTTCCACCAGGTGGCGGTGTAGTCATCTCATAACTAAAATTTTGGTTGCTTCACCGTGAAGACTGTACCTGGAAAATGGATTGACCAAATGTGTTCAAACTTAGCATATCAATAGAATACATAAAATAGCAGACAATGACTGTTTGATATTTTTGGTTACTTTACAAAAACAATTTATATGAATTTTTGAATCTTTGCTAATTTTCGTAAGTAGGTTTTTCCATCAAAGTCATGATTTTACATGTAATCCAAATAGGTTATCTAAAATATGAGACTGTCATAGTCTAGCAAATTATCTTGGGGAGAAATGCTGAAAATGTTTGAGGATTTTGTTGATAAATAACCGAGTACTAGCGAACAAGAGATTGCTCATCGACACATTTTTTTTTCAACATTGCAATAACAAATTTCACAGGCAAAAATCGAACTGCTATTATAACAATTCATGCAATGCTTCTATAGTCGACTGTCCTTCCACTGATATATATTGTTCATCATTTGGTTTTGAGAAAATGTGTATAAACATTAGATTAGACATCATAATTATGTCATTGTCATCACTAAAATATCGAATTGCATAACTAACTACAAACAGTCTTTCTCCAACTCATTTCAAATGTTTAGGGTTCTGGATTCGCCCTAGAATCCTCCAGCAGCACAGTCACTGGCTGAAGCATCAGCCTCGGCCGCACGAGTGAACCTGCGGGCCCGTCGTGCAGTCTTCGTCGACGCTGCGTTGTCGCGCTTACATTTTTCCGGGCGTTAAAAACGTTCCGGTTGACGTTCCGGTTGACGTTTCTGCGCCTGCCCAA
The DNA here is from genome assembly GCA_025642075.2 of Ridgeia piscesae. Classification (NCBI taxonomy): domain Eukaryota; kingdom Metazoa; phylum Annelida; class Polychaeta; order Sabellida; family Siboglinidae; genus Ridgeia; species Ridgeia piscesae. The sequence goes on along the minus strand of JAODUO010000313.1, from coordinate 153,551 downwards.
TAAATGTAAAATCACCAATGTCCAGCGAAACAACGAAGCATTTTGGATATAAATGCCACAAGCTGTTCGTTAACTTTCCTGTGATGATTACTGCGAAAAGTGTCTTAAAATATCGTTCAATGCAATAAAATATTACGTTTTTTATAAATCACTGTCACGAATTATGGCGCACTACTGTCACGTGATTTACGCTTGCTATCAAAATATGCCTCAAACTTGTTTGTCTGGTGTTAATTGGTGACAAATAACTTTGCTGATACTGATAGGTTATATACATCCTAACGAACAACTCGTAGTATTTATTGCATAAATGCTTTGTCTTTTCGCTGCACATTGATGATTGTACATATAACGCGCATGCGCAGAAACGTCAACCGGAACGTTTTTAACGCCCGGAAAAATGTAAGCGTGACAGCGTAACTACGCCAAGAATGTGATGCAAATGCATAGAACGATATATGCAGTTATGAGAGGTGGGCTTGGGAGATGACAAGACTGGAGGTCGATCACTGTTATTCCTCTCACATGTAATCATAATAAATTGGTTTGTTAAGTACCTCTGGCACAGATACGTATGAATGCGAGATGAGTCAGACAATCCTATTACCCATAGGTCAAGTTAAAGACAACACGTTTCATGGTGGCAGCTACGGTTGAATCCGGCGCTTTCGAGTTTCGTAAATAGGTCAACACGCACCGTCGACGCTGACCAGGTCCGATTTGTTCTCACTGTGTAAGTGATTGGCCATTGCCATTAATTGGCAGCTATGGGTGAACTGTCATGAATAGAGCCGCCCCGCATGAACTGGTTAGCCACTGATCTACCTACGGAGTTTCGTTCATTCCGTCAAACTCTGAGACAGTTGAGTTCATGACACGCTGCAAGACGCAGGCGCGTAAATGCAAGTTGCGTGATGCTACAGAGACCGAGGAGAGGTTGATCGAACAATTAGTAGTGGGTGTCCGACACGGGAAAGTGCAGGAAAAGCTATTATGTCGTGATGACACGCTAACACTTGACGCGGCGATAGACGTTGCCAGGACGCATGAGGCAACACTGGCTAATATGCAGCAGTTTTCAGGAGACGCTAGCAGCATCAGTCACGTCAGCCGGTCGCGGAGAACACATGAGCCAAGCGGACGTCGAGAGGAGGTACCTACGTGCGCAAAATATGGACGTCATCATGCGCCCACAGATCGATGTCCAGCAGAGGGCAGTAAGTGTAAAGCATGTGGTAAACTAAATCACTGGAAGCGAGTTTGTCGGCAGGCTACAGGTTGGACGTGTGGCGCCGGAGGAAGACGTTCTAATAATGTTCTGATTTCTCCTACATACAGACTTTAGTAAATTAGTTATTTTGCTTTTCTTTTGTAACAGACGAGGGATGTGATGTTATGCATATGCATAGAACGATATATGCAGATATGAGAGGTGGGTAAGAGTAAGAGTAACTTTATTCGCAAAGCAGCATGTACAAGAACAAACATAAGCATAGTAATAAATTGTCAGCATGTTGTACTGCATGGCTGTCACTTGGCTAAGAGCCGTCTTCCAGTGAACCATCATCATTAAAAAATAACCATCATTACTATAGATATACAATACACGTTTGTAGTATTACAACACAATACAAGAGGAGAATTATCAAAGTAAAATTACACATATTGTTAGACATCACCAAGACTGTACTAATACAATGAATATATCAAGTATGCAGTTTGTCACTGTTTCTGGTGATATCTGAGATTCTTGAACCAATTACAATATAAATTGGTATAAGTATGTTTTTGTAATAAGCATGGATAAGCATGTATGAATCCAAACAAGATTTAGCATGACTTGTGCATGTTTTAACTATGAAATAAAACACTATGGTATGTAGCAACTTAATTGCATTCTTGACATCTAGGGTTTAAACATATTACTAGACTTTTGTAAGTGTCTAAGTAGAAAACACGTAACATTTGTTTAAACTTCAACCGGTGATTAACATTTCTTATTTGTTTATCAATTTTGTTACATATTCTTGTAAAATTATGTTTAGGTAGCTTCAAAGAAAAGTTAGTTCTGGGTTTCTCATGAACAAGAAGCTTGAATTGTCTGGTTATTCTTTTATCTGTGTCAAAACTTTTTTTCATTACAAAATTTCTGAACGATTTAGGTAATAAATCATGTTCTAAATCATACATAAACAACGAAGCCTGCAGTTTAAATACATCTACGATTTTCAGTATTTGTGCAGACTTAAGTAAGGGGTCCGTATGACTCCTACCCTGGTATATCCTTTTTTATTAATTATTCTTAATGCACGTTTTTGTAAAATGTCTAGTTTCTTTGTGTTTCCGTTACCCCAAGCTTGTATACCATATGTTATATGACTGTGAATTAGAGTATAATATAATGATTTTAGTGATTTATGTGGTAAGATATGTTTCACCCTATTTATTGCAAAAATGGCTTGAGATATTTTCGAGCTGATTATATTAATGTGTTCTTTCCATGTTAAGTGTTTATCTATATATATTCCTAGGAATTTTACGGATTCATCTTTATTATGCTTGCCAATCTGGTTAATAACTTCATTGTTTATTTTAACACTGCCTTTTACTTCATAGTTACTATTTTTAGGACTAAAGATACAATATTGTGTCTTCTTAAAACATCATGATTAATAGTGTCAAATGCTTTGGATAAATCAAGAAATACAGCCATTGTAATATCTTTAGAAATTTTGTCATTTGCATCTGCTATGTCTTTGAGTAAATGCAATATTGGGTGTATAGTGGAATGTTTATATAGAATATTATATTTCTCCAAATAATTTACTAATCTATTACACACAATTTTTTCCATTATTTTGGAAAGTGCAGGTAGAATACTTATTGGTCTATAAATATTAAAAACATTCTTATTTCCTGATTTATATATTGGAATTACTTTAGCAACCTTGAGATTTTCTGGGACAACACCAGTAACAAAGGATTGATTTATAATATGCCTAAGTGGTATGATTATTTCTCCTATAGTCTGCTGGATAAGTTTTGTAGATAAACTGTCAAAACCTACAGTGCGTTTTGTTTTTAGATTTGTTACTACATTTTTAATCTCGTATATATCAGTTGGTTGCATGAAGAAATTTACAGAAGATCTATCCTGTAAGTGCGAATGAAATGAGGTTGTAGGAGAAGGTACAGATTCGCTTACTGTTTTACCTATTTTGGCAAAGAAATTATTAAATTCTTCAGTAATAATGCTATAGTTTGACACTTTTTCTTCATTTACACTGAAAGTTTCAGGGAAATGTAAACATACTTTTTGTTTTCAGATAACCTGCCTCAGTATGATCCATGTGTCTTTGATGCTGTATTTGCGTTCTTCCAATATCTCAGCATAATATTTAGTCTTTGCCGCTCTTTTTGTCTTGTTGTATATTCTACAATATGCTCTATAAGCATTCTCTCTCTCCATATTTGGTTTCTGTAACTTTCTTCGGAGTAGTTTGTCAATATTTATTGACGAAACAAGTAGGACAGACGTTATCCAGGGTTCTCTTTTAATATATTATTTATTTATTTTGGTAGTTTTGACTGGGCATGATATTTCAAATAATGATTTATATATTTGCATAACATTATTATATGCTTCATTTGGATCAATAGCAGATAACACAGAAGTGTAATCTGCTTTTGCTAATAGATTTCTAAATTTTAAAATGTTACACTCGTTCAGCTGGTGTGTTTGTTTATATTTTATATTATGCACAGTAGGTATACCATAATATTAAAATGGAATATTCCAAAGTGGTCCGTCATATCTGTAATATTAATCCCGAAGTCATACTCTGTGTGAGTATCACCCACAATTATTGGTTTACGCTTTGCAGCTTGTAATTCCAAAAATATTGACTCAAATACATGAGGGATAAATATCGATACGTGGGCTTGTAAGATGACGAGACTGGAGGTCGATCACTGTTATTCCTCTCTCACATGTAATCATAATAGATTGGTTTGTTCAGTACCTGTGGTGTCGAATGAGATACGTATGAATGCCAGATGAGTCAGACAATCCTATTACCCATAGGTCAAGTTAAAGACAACACGTTTCAAAGAAGACAGTCTGGTCATTTTGCCGGCTTTTGAATATTATCCGCGTGATCTAAACAATGCTGCCACCTCACGGATACTGTTTCATCCACCATCTGTCCATCCTTCCATGGGTCGGGTCCATCGATGTCAGTTCGTGTCCATTGTAGAACTGTCAGCTGTCGCAGATGTAAAGTTGTTGAGATTTCGGAACGGATACGCTCGAACCTCACAAGTGACTAAATTTGCGCATATGATGCGATTTCTTTACGATTAATTTGGTTGAAAGCTATGTTCACGAGGTTTTCTTTTTTATACAACAAATGTGTCGAAGTCATCGGAGTCTTCTGTGGCGGAGGACACATGAGAGAGCCAGAAGAGAATGTCTCCTCTCCGATCTGGATTTGTTTAGTTTTCCTGACCTGATCATACTTTTGATATCCCGAAGGAAACGCTTCCTACGAGGTACAGACTCCGTCTCGTGCAATTGTACAGCTGTCCAAATATTCGCAACGTAGATTGTTTTGCTTTAGGCAGTGCAAGGTCTGCGATTTTTACTTTTGTTGGGATTTTTTACTTGAAAACACGTCTTCTCACAATCCACCAAAGGCTACTGAATTGATGTCGATCTTTCAACATAAGAGCTCTCCGTCTACATAGCGTTACCGTGTTGCCTATGAAGCACGACTCTCACGGTCTCGCTTTATTTGTTTCTTAGTATGATATATTCTTGTCTGTTGAGGTGGTGACATCCCTAGGCAAAAAAACCTTTAAATTTTCTATAGATTATTCTATAGTTTTCTATAGGATTTTTGCTTATAGAAAACTATAGGATTTTTGCCAATAGTTTTCTATAGAATATTCTATAGAATTTGTTTATATAGTTTTCTATAGAATATTCTATAGGATTTTTGGTGAGCGTGACCTATGTGGCCTACATACTGAATGACCCTTCCATCTTCTACGCTTCCTTCGCAACAGCCAATCAAAACGCTCGCCAGGATCGCTTCTTGACAATTTTTTTAAGTAATTTAACAATAAGACACATATGTTTGGAATATTACCTGAAAACATATCCGTCAGATGGCTCCACTTGTTCTTTGACCTAGTTTGTAGTTCAATAAGGGGCGCCATATGACCTCTGACACCATTAAAAAATAAGACGCATGAATTTGGACCGTACTAGTTCGTGATCGATCCACAAGAGGGCGCCACCAGTTCATCATATATCCTATAGGGGCGCCACTTGACCTTTCACTTTCACACTTTCTACGCTCCAACATTAATAATTGGTCTGTACGTACTATACTACTGTCGTTGCTAAGTTTTCATCTCATTTTTAATTTGGTACTTTTTAATTTGTGTATAAAATATTAAAACGTAGTTTCGTTATCATAAGCATACGTACCTTATAAGCACTAATTATTATTATAACCGTAAACCTGTGCATTAATCCAAAGCAGTGATGCCGTCTGACGGCTTCGAGCAGTGACACAACGTAAGGATTACATAAGTAAAGAATATTTGTCACCAGACTATCTTTTCAGCAACGTTACGCAGCCGAGTGAGAGTCGGTTAGACGAGACGATGGCGTTGTAAGTCTCGGCTAGACGAGACTCTGGCGTTGTAAGTCTCGGCTAGACGAGACTCTGGCGTTGTAAGTCTCTCCCGTATACAAACACATGGATGTTGAAACAAACATTTGAAGTAAACGGCAGCATCTTGTCTAATATACACTCAAAATGAAATCAAGTCAACCTGCAACTGAAATCTAGTCACAAGCATATATGTAGTCCCAAAGAACTGAATGTCTGTGTTCAAAAGACGGATTTAATGTAAACCAATAATTACACCACCTTTCGTTTTCCCCATTAACACATACACTTGATCAAATAATGTGTAATTTAAAGACGACACGGCAAAATACTCTGAAAGGAGGTTAGTGTTATTAGTCTTAACTAATAAGAAAATTTAGTCTAAAGAAAATTAAGAAGAAGACCAAAGAGGAACAACAAACCTACCAAGTAAAACTTTCTTTTGAAACATAATGCTGTCTGTTTGTGAACGCAGGCATGTGTGCATGCGTGCGTGCGTGCGTGCGTGCGTGCGTGCGTGTGTTTTGTATGTTCGTGTCAGCGTTCGTCAATACGTTATAGATTTAGCAGCACCAATTGTAATCATTTACATCCGTCACATACACCGGGTTAACCGCCTTCCCGGTGTTCCACCTACGTCACAGATGTCTGCTATGCCTTTATAGAATTCTTTAGCTGACATGCATTGGTCATACGACCATAACTCTGCAATGTTCGGTGCGATTTCTATATCGTTGATATGTTCATTTGCGTGACGACAAACAAGACATTCCACCGAGAGTCCTGGAGGCGTATTGTGACATGTATATCTCTTCTTCCAGTGAAAATATTCGTTGTACAACGTATCGTTTTTATCCAAAATATCGAGATACTTCGCCAGTTCTCTCGGAGAAGAGAAAGCCCTTATGTTAATGTAAGAATGTACTGGTAGATATTTCTCGTATTCCGCACTTCCCAGAACAATCGGGACAACGTCTTCTCCCAGTCTACTCCAGACGTTATCGGTGATATACTCGGAACACAGACTGTTTTCGAATGCCAAATAGAACTTGTATGTTTTGTTTAGAAGTTGTTTACACTTCTTACTTAACCTGGGCAAGCATGTAATGTTTCCACACTTGCCGTATATGTCGACTGGAATGTAGCGTTGCAACAGATTCACGTATGCATTCCTCTTGCTCTGCGAGGCACAGTTAGATACCATCCACGCCACCAGTCGGGTCTTGCCTGCCGCTCTGTTGTATTGCAAGTAGGGGCTCTCTCGCGACAACCACGGAGCAGTATTTGCCGAGGCGCCGTACAGCTTCTTGATGTATTGTGTTACACTACTCGGGTCATTCTCTATGGTTTATCGATTTGGCAGACAAACTCCGTAGGGTTTCATGATGTCGGCTTTACTCGAGTACGTCAACGTGATGTTGAAGGATGACAGATAGCGAGTCATGTGTCTAAAGTGATTTTTTCGTGGCGCTTCAGTGTGACAAAAATAGCCACTTTTGGTGTGGAAGTCGAAAAGGTGGCATTTCTCGTTCGTCTTTCAAGTAGAACGCATCGGTCATTACGATGTCACTGTGGTTGTACGATGTGTATTCGCACGGTATCGGCGTTGAACATTGTTTGAAAGGTGAGCTGTCCATCGTGAACTTAACCTGGGCAAGCATGTAATGTTTCCACACTTGCCGTATATGTCGACTGGAATGTAGCGTTGCAACAGATTTGTTTTTTTGTGTCTTTGAACGTGTTTATTCATATTGTTGTCAGATATATACACGGTAAAGGTTGCACAACAACAGAAAAACACTAACGGCAAATACAAAAGGCTGACAACACCTGATTAGAGACTAATTGACGCAAGACATATAGTCGATATCGGGTTATAGGTAAAAAAAACTAGCCTGCGGTGAAATTATAGCAAATTATTTTCAGAAGGGTTTTAATTTTGGTTCAACTCTCGACTTGGCATATATTTATCCGTTCTTTGTTGCGAGCGTCGGACTTATGGGGGTTTTGGCTCCCCGTCGATCCTTACATTGATGGCGTGACTGATGACAATATATGGAGTGTAGCTTACGGGCTTCTTACGGCCTCTCCAGTAGGCATAGTGTAGAGCCGGCGAGGGTAGACCCTCCTCCAAGGGAAAAGTCCTCACCAGCCCTGACACTATGAGATGATATGACAGGCGTGATGCAGATACAAGGATATGTCCTACCATATCTGGAGTTGAACTTTTGGTAAATAAACATTCGCCAGCATGTGCATACGCGAGTAGACACTCATCTATGCGCTTTTGACATGTTTATATACATGCAGGTCTATATGCCTGTACTATAAAGGCTATCGAAAACATGCATATCTTTGGAAGAAAGAGAAAACGTAATGCCGTATTGGCATTGAAAGGCAGGCCGGCTTTTGTGTATGTTATACCCCCGTATCACATAAGTGTAGGTTATATATATATATATATATATATATATATATATATATATATATACATACATATATATACAAGTTGACTGTAAGACTGATGCTGCAGCCTGGCAGACTAGTGTCCGTAAAAGGTCTCTCCTCATGTTGGTCGTCATGTAGCTTTTTGTTTCAAGTGTCCGCATGGTTGAATATGTACACATTTTTCATATATTGTAATAAACATTATTCTATTGTATAATAAAGTTCTTTTCACACAATTATGTAAAAGGGCAGATGAAAAGAGAAGAAGTTCGCAATCCGACTAGCACTGTATACAGCGTTCGGCGTATTTGTAAATACACTTCGAGGTGTGAGAAGATGCGGCCGAAACAAAGAAGCGACGTCGGTCGCTGGCGCTCTCGTACATGTTACGTTGATGATAAAATGACGGTTTGTGACACGGGGGTGTGTCCCCGAACTTTTTTCCAAAAAGTAAAGGGAGAACGGAATAGAAAAATAAGGTACAGGAAAAATTTTCACAAAGGAAGATATAAGGACATGAGGGAATATTTAGCAAAGATAGACTGGAATAACACACTGAAGAATAAGATAGCAACAGAATGCTGGAATATTTTAAAGAGTGAAATTGACTGCGTCGTTGACAAATTTGCCCCCTTGAAAAAACGGGGGGAAATCAAAGAAGAAACATTTACGAAGGAAGCCATTAGAAAAATAAATACAAGCAAATGATGTGGAAGACAAAAGACATACCGGAAGTGAAGAAGACTATACATTTATAAAGAAGCCTTAATCAAGCTACAGCTGAAATTAGAAATTCAAAGAGAAGCCGAAATAGCTTTTAATATAAAATATGACAGCAAGAGTTGTTGTGCGTTATGTGAAAATTCAAGATAAGGTCGGTCCTCTAGAAGGTAGTGATACATAATATAATAGAGGGATTCTTAATGGCAGAATACATAATTTAGTTTGGTGTTTACCAGGGAAGATATTAGTATATTACCAGTACTTGAGACTAAGTTCGAAGAGTTTGACTATTTAGGACAACTAATTGTAACCCAACAATGGTAGCTATGAAAATAAGAGATATGAAGGATAATAAATCACCTGGAGTGGATAGGGATTCCTCCCAAATTACTATTGGAAATTGTAGAACAAATCAGCATACCGCTTGCACCAGTGTTCAATTTGTCATTAGAGGAGGACTAAGTTCGAAGGGAGAAAGAAGCAAACATTATACCATTATTTAAAAAAGGTTCGAGAAACAAGTCAGAGAACTATAGACCAGTGAGTTTGACATCAGTGATTTGCAAACTATTAGAAAGACTAATTAAAGATAACCTGTTGATTTTCTTGTTAAAAATAAATTGATAAACCCATCTCAACATGGGTTTTTTAAAGAGAGGTCATGCTTAACAAATATGTTATGTTTTTTGGAAGATGTCACAAAGTGGCTAGATGAGGGATCACCAGTAGATATAATCTACTTAGATTTAAAAAAAGCCTTTGACAAAGTGCCACACCAAAGACTATTACTAAACTAAAGGCCTATGGCATAGGAAATGGAATGATCAACTGGATAGAAAAATGGCTTATTGGTAGAAGACAAAGAGTAGTAGTGGGAGGTTTCAAACTGGAAAGTGGTTTTGAGTGGAGTACCGCAGGGATCAGTACTGAGACCTATTTTATTCTTAATATATATCAATGATTTGGATGATGACATAACAAGCAAGGTGTTGAAGTTTGGGGACGACACAAAAGTGTTTAGGAAAATTAAAAGCGATGCAGATAGACAGCATTTACAAGATGATCTTAATAAGTTGATAGAATGGTCTGAGAAGTGGCAAATGCTATTAATTTAAAAGTGGCGTTTTCCACACAGTAGAGATATGGGAGTTTAAGAGGCACAATATACTGGGTATACTGTACTAAATACTACCTCGAAACAGCAGATCTAGGGTTAATCATTAGTAAGCATGATGAAGGTCAGAGCAGTAGTGAATTGCATGAAGGAAACCAAATTCTTGGATAATTAGGTGAAATATAGTGTACAAAGAAAAAGAACTAATAGTACCGCTGTATAAAACAATAGTTAGGCCTCACTTAGAATATTGTATACAAGCATGGAGGCCATATCGCAAGAAGGATATTGATGTGTAGAAAAGAGTACAAAGGAGAGCAACCAAAATGATACCAAAACTCAGGAATATTAGTTATGAAATGCGTCTAAAAGAATGGGGTTTAACAACACCAGAAACCAGAAGATTGAGAGGAGATCAGATTGAGGTGTTTAAAATATTGAATGGATATGAAAATATTGACAGAAATATTTTTTTCACAGTCAAGGAAGAGAAGGACGAGAGACATGGAGTTGAGTATTAGAAGCAAAGAAGCAGTGTAGACTATATATTAGAAAATTTACATTTTCACAAAGAAACAGTAAACGAATGGAACAGATTATCAGCTGATTGTGTAGGTGCTAGCAGTGTTAATATATTTAAAAATAAAATTGATATATACCTATATATATGTAAAGAGTACTTAGATAGACAGGTTGACTTGATGCTCGTAAATGGCTTCCTAGTCCACCTGCCATCTAGAGTTGAATCTCTAGGTGGCAATCTTGTTAAATCTTGTTAAATCTTGTAATGTTGTAACGTGCGACAGTCGTGAGCCACGGCAGAGAGTGGCTGTCCGCGCACGATTCGCTGTTGTCGAGTTCTCGAGTTGTTCTTGTTGTGTAGTCCACGCGAGTGTTGGTCGTCGATAAGGCGACGACGTAGTGGGGCGACGGCGTTGAGCACTAGCGTTCACGGTCTATGCAGGGCGTTGAAAGAAGGCGCATCGCTGTGCAGGCATACCGCTCGAGGTGTTAAGATGGTCAGCTGCGTCGTCTCGCTGTTCGCAGTGTCACATGTCTACGTGCAGATTGGACTGTGCCGTCTCGGCCGGACCGGGTTGTCACTTGGCGGTTCTCTGATCGTTTTCCACGTGGCGTTACTAGAGAAACTCAAAGGTGGCGCATTTAACGTGTTCTAATGATAGAATTCTAAAACATATGGATTAATTTGGAATAGTTGATGAAGTTGAGCACGGATGACATTGCATAACTCGTGAACAAGCACAATGAAATTTAAGGTGGGTGGAGGCGCAGCAGAATTTTAATTGAATTTCCTTCAACTCGCACTAAGGCGCTGTCTCGACACCAATACTTATTGAAAATGTGTCTTTCTAAACGGTTGAAATCAGCCTGAATTCGCAGTGTCAGGCTACTTATGAACATCGCCTTAACGTTCAGCGTTGTCACTTTTTTGTGTTCGTGTTTGCTTAGATTGCGCATAGTCCAGATGCAATATTTTAATAAATTAATCAGAAGGATCAACATATCATTGTTATCATTGTTATTATTTTTTTGAAAAATATGAAACCTTATTGCATTAAGGGTAATGGTAACCTGGCATCCTGTTAGATGGAAAAGTGTCGTTTCCACGAAAGACCATAACCCCCTGAGAGTACGGCATTCATAGAATAAATGTGTAATGGTTTCTGGTTGCGTTTTACATAAATAACATTTGACGTTTCTAGATATATTGTATTTATATAGCAAACTTTGGGTAGGTATTATTTGGTGCGCTATTCTCCATGCCAGGTCCCTATAACGGGGATCTACAAAAGCGCATTGCACCCATTTCCACGTTTCGGCAAAGACAATTGTAGGATATATCCTGGTGACTCTTGGTTTGATTTGTTTTCGTTGTATTAGTTTGCCATAAATAAACTTTGTTGTCACAGATTGTCGGCCCATAAAATCTGGGACCATGTGCACAAACGTACGAAATACTCTTAGGGCGTTATAGTAGTACTTGGGTATTTGTTCTGCATGCGGAATGGATAATGAGGCAAAGGAGGCTACATACTCTCTGAGGTGTATACCCAACCAATACACTGCTAAGAAGGTCCACTTGGCCCTATGCTCTTTAATTAATTGCAAAACTTGTTTGACAAATAGAGATTCTATTTTAGTTTTAATATCTACGATATTAAGTCCTCCGTCCGCGTATGTGTTTAATAGTGATTCTCTTTTCAAAGCTTCGGGTTTGTTATTCCAAAGAAAAGTAAATGCCAATTTGTTCAATTTTTCCCCACATTTTTTGGCATTGATGTAAGACTCCCTATATACCAGATAGAGCTGCACAACACAGTTTGCAATATAACGCTTTTCCCCCTAAATGATAATTCCCTCCTGCTATATAGGTTCACGCATTTTTCAAATTTAGAAATGACTTTCCCCCAAGTCTTATTATCGGCGCCTGTCGTACCTATGTACACACCGTAAAATTTCTGGAAGTCACTGCTCCATTTTAGGCCACCCGGTTCTTCTGAACACCCTCGCCAGCGTCCCAACCACATCCCAAATGTTTTATCATCCTTATTGAGACTAGCACCGGATACCTTTTCGTATAAGTTCACTAATGTTAGAATATACTTGACCGATCTTGTGTCGCTGATAAACAAGTTAGTGTCGTCTGCATATTGACAAATTTTTGCAGTTTCAGTTGTACCTGGTAATGGGATCCCTTTGATCATAGGATCCATACGAATCCTATGAGCAAAGGGTTCTATACACAACACATACAATAAAGGCGAGAGGCTGCATCCTTGTCGTACACTGCGCTGTACGGGGAATTCGTTTGAAATATAACCATTAACCAGAACTCTCGATTCTACGTCTGTATACAATAATTTAACAAGTGATATAAAATGGGACTTAAATCCAAAGGTACGCAACACATTGAACAAATATTCGTGGGATACCCTATCATAAGCTTTGGACTGGTCCAGAGAAATAATCGCAGCTGGCAGGTTTTTATCATTTGTGTATTCCACGAGGTTTCTGATTAGGTGTACATTATCTTGTGTGGTTCTCCCGGGTATGGAACAGGTTTGATCTGGGTGTATTATTTCACCTATTATTTTCCGTAATCTTAGGGTAAGCACTTTGGATAATATCTTGTAATCAGTGTTTAAAAGTGAAATTGGTCGCCAATTTTTTAACGTATCCGCATTGGCGGGGTCTTTACAGATTAGGGTAATAAGACCTTGCCGTTGTGAAGGAGGCAGCAACCCTTCACAACAACATCGATTTAAGAAACGTACAAATGCCTTTCCAATGTACTTGAAAGCAAAGGCATAAAACTCTTTAGGTAAGCCATCCAGACCCGGCGTCTTAAAATTCGACATCTGTTTAATGGCCGTTTCGCATTCGTCAATAGTAATTGACCCTTCACATCGGAGTGCAGACTCTTCACTTAAACAGGGTAATTCGTCAAAGAAAAAAGGGTTCAAACTATCGTCTACTTCTTCTCGCCGGTATAATTTCGTATAAAATGATAAACACTCTTCCTTGATTTCAGCATTGCTAACCGCATTTGTTCCGTCGCTCTTAGTTAAGATGTTAATATGTTTACTTGAAGCGAGTTGTTTTTCCCTTTGTAGAAAGAATCTGGTTGGCTTTTCATTGATTTCTAAGTAGTTGACTTTAGCTCTAATTTTGGAGCCTTCTATCATTTCTTCGAATAGTTTATCCATCTCATTTTGGGCTTGAATAATTTCTTCTCTCCCCCTGTCAGTGGTTACCCCTGGCCCCTGAAACAGCTTGTTGAGCTTCGAACGAGCTTCCTTCTGTTTTTCTTTCCGAATACACGATAAACGGTAAGAATGGGCTATGATAAGTTTTTTTAAACTTACTTTACATTCTTCCCACCACTGTAAATTTTGGTCATCAATTTTTTCTAATTTTTCCCAAAGCCTGATGAAATCCGTCTGAAAATAAGTGTCTTTCAATACATTTACATTGCATTTCCAAAATCCGGGGCCCATTTCTTTGTGCCCGGTTGCGTTGGTGTTTAATACCAACTGGACCATGTCGTGGTCCGACACTTTATGAGGAATGGGTAGGTGGTTAACGTTGGAAACATCTTTAGTGATGGATTTGGAAACGTATATGCGATCAAGTCGTACGTGGACATTCCCTAATGAGTTTACCCAAGTATATTCTTTTTTATTCCCAAATTTAGTTCTGAAAGTGTCTACTAGTTTAAATAAGTTTTCGCTCCCTCCCCTTTTGTCCAAATTATTGTTTACTACACAAAGTCCCCGCCTAAAATAAGCGGGTGTTTCCCTTTTAGATAATAAGCGAAAGAGGAAAAGAAAGCCTTTCTTTCTTTAGCGGTAATCGGTGCATATATATTTGTTAAAATGTACCGCTGTTCGTTAAATTGCACATTCAGTGATAACAGTCTACCTTCACAGTCGCGAGATTCTTTTAATATTTTATAATTTAACCCATCCCGAAACCAAATGCCTACCCCTTTTGAACGCGCACTACCGAAGGACCAAAAACATTTCCCTCCCCATAACCTTTCCCATGAATTCCCGATAAATTTAGAAGAACAGTGAGTTTCTTGTAAAAAGCATATATCAGTTTTTGTAATCTTAAAAAGTTCGCTAAGGAATTGACGCTTATGCCCATCCCCCAATCCACGGCAATTTAAGCTATTTATGTTCAATAGCTGCATTATTTACTTTAAAAAGTCTCGAAACTGCTGTCTGTCACTATGACAAGACAGCCCGATTTAGGCGAATTGTCCGACACAGTGTTACTGGGGGACATCTCCGTGTTTTTTCTCTGTTTTCTTCGTTTGCTTTTTACCAACTTCCACTGGGGTAGAGGTTCCTCATCAGACGACGTATCGTCTGATGAGGGCGCGGCCCCATTGGCCCCGCTACGGTTGCGCGCGCTACTGAGTAGTTGAGCAGGCCTCACCGAGAGTGTCCCACTGCTACAGCGGGAGCGGCTTGGCGGGAGCACTTTCAGCGACTGCCTCCGCTGTGGGAGGTGTCAAGATGACACCAACCACGCTAGGCGGAGCGGAGACCGGGAGCGTTACCACGCTGGCTACCCCTGTCCCTGGCGTAGCTGCCGTCGCCACATCAACTTTGGCCAGGCGAGGGGGGTCGACAATATCTGGTCCAGAGTTGTCGCCGACCGTCTCGGTCCCGGGGAGTGCCCCCGGCACCTCTGCTTGGACCAAGACAGTGGCCACCGTCCTGGGCGCCTTGTCCCTCACCGTGGCCAGTGGTGGCGGCATGTACACATGTTGAGTTTTGACGAATTTTTCCATGTCTTTATACGCCTTTCTAAAAGCGAGTCGTACGGCTTTCTTTACCCGTTCATTTAGGGCGTTGTCCTGGGCCACTGTGCGGCAGGCCCTAGACAAAGCCCTACTTACCGGGTCACGCACGGCTGGCTCTGTCGCGTTTCTCTCATCGGGGTCGCGGGGTGTCATTTCATCGTCGTCACTGTCCGTGTCGTCCATATCGTCCTTTTTGTTCCTCATGGCTGTGGCATACGTGGCCTTATCCAAGGCGCAACTCTCTGTTGTGTGGCCGTAGAATCCGTGGTGCCTACAAAATGGCGTTTTGCAGGCGCGCCGGTAGTGACCGGTTTGCCTGCATTTCAGACAGAGGGGGGGTCTCCCCGCAATAGTCACCAACAATTCATATCTGTCGGAGGTAATGGGGTTGGTGACATTAATAAGGTGTGGAACCTTCCGTCTGTCGCCAGTCATTACAACGGTGCGGATCCCGGTGCACACAGACTCGAAACCTAAACATTTGGATCTTTCGAAGTTAATCGATTGTACCTCTCCGTATGGCTGTAGAGCCTTTAAAATGGCGGCGTTGGGCGCAAAGGGTGGGGCCCAGTGAATACGGGCGGTAAAGCGTCGGTTGTCCGAAGACCGGATTTTGAAGATTTTACCTTTGGCTGTGATAAACCCAGCCAGGAGCAGTTTGTCTTTTGAATCTGGATTATTTAGGGTTAGGTGCCACTCCTGGTTTTTATTCAGGGGACCAAAGGCTAGGACGTGGTCTCCTACCTTGCCTTCTAGGGCTTCCTCTCCGACCAAGATATCCTCGGTCTTGTAAGGGCGGCCCTCACGGGGGCCCGACAAAATTACTGATGTAGCCAACACTGTTTCCCAGGCGTCGTCCAACTTTACGGTCATTTTCTCCACAAAGAATTTAGGTAGAAAGGGCGTAAAATTTAATCTCTCTGCTTAGTACGAGCCATGATAACTATGCGAGTTCTCACTGCAAATGCCGCGACCAGACATGTTTAGCTTTTCGAATGCGATAGCTCAACGATTAATTTGGTTGAAAGCTATGTTCACGAGGTTTTCTTTTTTATACAACAAATGTGTCGAAGTCATCGGTGTCTTCTGTGGCGGAGGACACACGAGAGAGCCAGAAGAGAATGTCTCCTCTCCGATCTGGATTTGTTTAGTTTTCCTGACCTGATCATACTTTTGATATCCCGAAGGAAACGCTTCCTACGAGGTACAGACTCCGTCTCGTGCAGTTGTACAGCTGTCCAAATATTCGCAACGTAGATTGTTTTGCTTTAGGCAGTGCAAGGTCTGCGATTTTTACTTTTGTTGGGATTTTTTACTTGAAAACACGTCTTCTCACAATCCACCAAAGGCTACTGAATTGATGTCGATCTTTCAACATAAGAGCTCTCCGTCTACATAGCGTTACCGTGTTGCCTATGAAGCACGACTCTCTCACGGTCTCGCTTTATTTGTTTCTTAGTATGATATATTCTTGTCTGTTGAGGTGGTGACATCCCTAGGCAAAAAAACCTTTAAATTTTCTATAGAATATTCTATAGTTTTCTATAGGATTTTTGCTTATAGAAAACTATAGGATTTTTGCCAATAGTTTTCTATAGAATATTCTATAGAATTTTTGTATATAGTTTTCTATAGAATATTCTATAGGATTTTTGGTGAGCGTGACCTATGTGGCCTACATACTGGGAATGACCCTTCCATCTTCTACGCTTCCTTTGCAACAGCCAATCAAAACGCTCGCCAGGATCGCTTCTTGACTATTTTTAAAAGTAATTTAACAATAAGACACACATATGTTTGGGATATTAGCTGAAAACATATCCGTCAGATGGCTCCACTTGTTCTTTGACCTAGTTTGTAGTTCAATAAGGGGCGCCATATGACCTCTGACACCATTTAAAAAAATCTATCCCATAGAGGGCGCCACTTGACCTTTCACTGGTGGATTTCCACCTCTACGCTCCAACATTAATAATTGGTCTGTACGTACTATATATACTACTGTCGTTGCTAATTTTTTATCTCATTTTTTATTTGGTACTTTTAATTTGTGTATAAATATATTAAAACGTAGTTTCGTTATCATAAGCATACGTACCTTATAAGCACTAATTATTATTATAACCGTAAACCTGTGCATGAATCCAAAGCAGTCTGACGGCTTCGAGCAGTGACACAACGTAAGGATTACATAAGTAAAGAATATTTGTCACCAGACTATCTTTTCAGCAACGTTACGCAGCCGAGTGAGAGTCGGTTAGACGAGACTCTGGCGTTGTAAGTCTCGGTTAGACGAGACTCTGGCGTTGTAAGTCTCGGTTAGACGAGACGATGGCGTTGTAGTCTCTCCCGTATACAAACACATGGATGTTGAAACAAACATTTGAAGTAAACGGCAGCATCTTGTCTAATATACACTCAAAATGAAATCAAGTCAACCTGCAACTGAAATCTAGTCAAAAGCATATATGTAGACCCAAAGAACTGAATGTCTGTGTTCAAAAGACGGATTTAATGTAAACCAATAATTACACCACCTTTCGTTTTCCCCATTAACACATACACTTGATCAAATAATGTGTAATTTAAAGATGACACGGCAAAATACTCTGAAAGGAGGTTAGTGTTATTAGTCTTAACTAATAAGAAAATTTAGTCTAAAGAAAATTAAGAAGAAGACCAAAGAGGAACAACAAACCTACCAAGTAAAACTTTCTTTTGAAACATAATGCTGTCTGTTTGTGAACGCAGGCATGTGTGCGTGCGTGCGTGCGTGCGTGCGTGCGTGTGTTTTGTATGTTCGTGTCAGCGTTCGTCAATACGTTATAGATTTAGCAGCACCAATTGTAATCATTTACATCCGTCACATACACCGGGTTAACCGCCTTCCCGGTGTTCCACCTACGTCACAGATGTCTGCTATGCCTTTATAGAATTCTTTAGCTGACATGCATTGATCATACGACCAAAACTCTGCAATGTTCGGTGCGATTTCTATATCGTTGATATGTTCATTTGCGTGACGACAAACAAGACATTCCACCGAGAGTCCTGGAGGCGTATTGTGACATGTATATTTCTTCTTCCAGTGAAAATATTCGTTGTACAACGTATCGTTTTTATCCAAAATATCGAGATACTTCGCCAGTTCTCTCGGAGAAGAGAAATCCCTTATGTTAATGTAAGAATGTACTGGTAGATATTTCTCGTATTCCGCACTTCCCAGAACAATCGGGACAACGTCTTCTCCAGGTCTACTCCAGACGTTATCGGTGATGTACTCGGAACACAGACTGTTTTCGAATGCCAAATAGAACTTGTATGTTTTGTTTAGAAGTTGTTTACACTTCTTACTTAACCTGGGCAAGCATGTAATGTTTCCACACTTGCCGTATATGTCGACTGGAATGTAGCGTTGCAACAGATTCACGTATGCATTCCTCTTGCTTCGCGAGGCACAGTTAGATACCATCCACGCCACCAGTCGGGTCTTGCCTGCCGCTCTGTTGTATTGCAAGTAGGGGCTCTCTCGCGACAACCACGGAGCAGTATTTGCCGAGGCGCCGTACAGCTTCTTGATGTATTGTGTTACACTACTCGGGTCATTCTCTATGGTTTCTCGATTTGGCAGACAAACTCCATAGGGTTTCATGATGTCGGCTTTACTTGAGTACGTCAACGTGATGTTGAAGGATGACAGATAGCGAGTCATGTGTCTAAAGTGATTCCTTCGTGGCGCTTCAGTGTGATAAAATAGCCACTTTTGGTGTGGAAGTCGAAAAGGTGGCATTTCTCGTTCGTCTTTCAAGTAGAACGCATCGATCATTACGATGTCACTGTGGTTGTACGATGTGTATTCGCACGGTATCGGCGTTGAACATTGTTTGAAAGGTGAGCTGTCCATCGTGAACCAGTTGTGCCAAGGCGGTGTCAGTTTGGTAATTCCGATAACGCGGTTGCCTCTGTCGTTTTCGTTTGAAATTCTCTCGTTTTCTTTTGCTGAGTGTTGACGCAATACGTACCGCGTGTTTTGTCGTTCATATTCCATTACAGCAAGACGAAGCAGATGTGCGTGTCGTTTATATTCCATTTGTGTAGGACTTGCATTAAGCAGATATTTTGATTCATGTTCCATTTGTCCTAGACGTGGCTTTAGCGTGTCATTTAATCCATGTTTCATTTGTCCAAAGCGAGGGATAGAAACATTCCTTACAACGAAGTATTCTATGAATGCTATGCCAACACACATTATGATGATGTTCTTCACATTCAACTTCGTGAATCGGAAACACCTAAACAGACAGACGAAACATCCATAAATAGGTGTATGCTGCATATGAAGATTTAATGTTGTACATACATGTAGGAGAATCATCTACTAAATTTGTAAAACGTGAACGATTTTGCCAGTTAGTTTATTCTCGACATCTTGCTTTATTACTTCTGCAGAAAACGTTTCATTCACACATTTAAAAAAACTGAGAATAAACTTAGCTTTGCATTACCTGAAGGATTAATCAGGCCAAACTATAGAATTCTTAAGAATTCACAAGTAACAACCATAATTTTACTTCTTTGCATTTTATGTATTTATGTATTTGTTTTTCTGCCGATTTATTGTCATCCTTTCTAATGTATATCCTATGTACATCACTTGTTGTATGATTTATGAAAATCATGTGTAGATTGATCAGCCATCGAAAATAGTAAAATCAAAGAATGTCACCGAGTGAAAATACAATTGTCAATCAATCATTCAATCAACACCCACTTATAAAGCAGCAAGCCAGATGCAGCAAGCAGATGGAACTATGATGGGGTGACCTCAACTGCGATGTGGCTGTGTTACCGAGGTGACCGTAATGGGATGTTTGCTTGTATTGGCGCAGGGAGTGGCTGACAACTGACAGTAAAGAAACATTGTAAGTCAATCAACTAAATAATGACATTTAATACATTACTATCACAGTGGGTTGATAAGAGAACAATAATTTTCCGAGGAATCTAATGAATTAAACCGACGTGAATGTACGGCGCCACCTGGTGTGATATATTGACAAGTATATAAACAAAACGGCATGAAGACAAAATGTCTGAAATAAACCAACCTGACACGTGGCTTAATCATTCTTCCCTCTCCTTGCGTCCAAGCCGTCTTGAATGCAACAATGACTCTGATGACAGAGGGCTACGATTTCGGACGTAGGGGAATGTGAGCAGTAAGGACCAGCACAGTAATGGAACTGCAAACACAAATACGGCAACAGTTTGCATTAATGCATGTGATGTGTCAGTTAGACTACAGGTCGTTTTCTATTCGACGATACGTTCGGAGCAAAACAGAAAATAGTGTTGACTGAAACTGATGCATTAAATGTGTTTGATTTGTTGGGTTAGGGTTAGGCTCCAGCTATAATTAGTCAGATAAAATTATAATCTGCTTGCATGCCGTAAAATTACAATCTGCTTGCGCGGCGGTCCGTTTTGGATATCGCACGTTCAAAAATACAGAAGAAAGAAACCTTGCGCGCCATTGAATATAACTTTCCCAAAGGGTAAATCCATACCTAAATCAACAACTGAACATTTTTGTTGCACTTGGAATAGCCAAACTATGCGTGACCTGTTAGATGCGTCAGATAATGTACACAAAAGCACATGGAAGCGTATACCAGCCGGTAAACTTACAGAAAAGTCAACGACTTCCTGTTTGCCTCTTCAAATATTGTGTATATACAAATATACGTATGTATTTTGTATAATGTAGTCAATGTTTTGAATAAAGGAACTACTTTCAATACTACCATCGATCATATGTAATGCCACTGATCATATGTAATGTCATCGATCATCTGTAATGTCATCGATCATCTGTAATGTCATCGATCATCTGTAATGCTATCGATAATCTGCACAGGTTTTCACTTGCCGAAGATACCATAATCTGCTGAGAATGTCTTGTCGATGGTTTATCTTCAGATACCGTTGCGTATTCCGGACGAAATAGGATGTAGTGTCGCTGGCCTCTGTGATAGGTGACTAGTTGTATTATATATTAGGTAGTCTATTTAATGATTTCGAAATGTGATAAAGAGTTAGGAGGAAAACACAAATCTTACTGTTTTGGCCACACCTGTTTATATAATCTGCTGATTCCCCCTGAGCGGTCAAGTCTATCGACTCTACAATAACAAACGATTTCGCACTAGCGTAAACGTTGCTTTTAGACAATGCTGTGGACACACGTCAATCTTAGATTTATGTATCAAAGTAAGAGGTATGGGGAATTCCACCCAAAATATCTTTATTTCTAAATCTATAAAATGTTATGCATGTTCCGAGAACATAATATTTTGCTAGGGTGTACTTATAAAGTAATATAAGAATTGTTGAGATTATTGCAGTGATTACTTCACAACAACAAAATATAAGTGGAACTGACGCAAATTGGGTAATTCTGCCCATCGTAATTTAAAACTAAAGCACAATAATATTTCAATTTCATTTGCATGTCTTGTTTGTAACGGATCCCTCTTGACATAAATATTTTTTCTGCATAAATCCTCATTTTCATCATGTAGCTTAAGCACTTATGAATTGTTCACGATCACCCTTCGTTAGTCGTAGGGCATTTTGATCTCATGTACAATGAAAGACAATGTTTTGTTCTGACAGATCTAACTTGTACAGTATCGAAGAACATAATCCATTTCGGGTAATTCCACACCCAGGGGTAGAATGTCTCCGATCACGTGTTGTTACTTACTTCCTGTTAGCACGTACTACCGATATGGGTTGTTTCAGTGGGTCTTTTTACTACAACGTACAGGTAATAAATAAATGAAAACTAAATTTATGGACTGAGTCTTGGGCATCCGGATAAAAGAATCACCACTTTAAAAGTGTGACTTGTCTACTTTCGACAAGATAACTTCTGGATCACTTGTTTAAATCAGATTCCGGTTTCAAAAAATAACCAAGTAATGCCACCCATGGTTAGAATGATTAGATTTCGGTTGACCAATTAGATTAATTTTTACTAAAGACAATATGTGTGTAAGTTGGTGTCTGCTTTTCACAACACAGGGCAGATGAGCCCTGGAGTATGAAAGGGGTGGTACAATGTCGGGGATGGAATTACCCGCCAGCACGCTCGAGTCGTGATATGCCGATTTAACTTATTGTCAACACAGCCGTTGAGACGACAGCTCTGCATGAATAGCGCTTCGGTTTGAATAAACGGAACGCATTTGTGAACAAGGCTCATGTGAGTTCAACTGATAGTTATCAGTAACGCTGAACCCGGGAGTGCCCGTGACCGCAGTTGGAAGGCACACTCTGATTAATTAACCGAAGACCATGCGAGCGAAATACACACACACACACACACACACACACACACACACACACACACACACACACACACACACCCAAAAACACCAAAACACCAAAACACACACACACACACACAACACACACACACACACACACACACACACACACACACACACACACACACACACACACACACACACACACACACACACACACACACACACACACACACACACACACACACACACACACACACACACACACACACACACACACACACACACACACACACACACCCCCCAAAAAAAACACACACACACACACACACACACACACACACACACACACACACACACACACACACACACACACACACACACACACACACACACACACACACACACACACACACACACACACACATGAATGCAGCTTCAAAACGTATTATCTGTGTCCTCAATTACCGGTCAGCCACAATCATGCAGCGCGTTTGCCAAAGATGACGTAATATCCACACAAAAAGTCCACAAATAACTAAGTACCCCCTTGTGTAGAAACGTGTGGCATGTTTTTTTGTTGAGCAACTTCATTGTCCTCAAAATGGCTACCGACATTCACATTTGTGAAGTTTGAGGACATGCCCCGAGTCATGTAACGCCCAAATACATTCACATTTCTGACTTTGTCTGGCCGTGAAGTTTGAGAACATGCCCCGAGTTATGTAACGCCAAAATACCGTGTGAACCCTATGTTTTTATGTACGAAGTTGTTGTTGTGATACATCTACTCATCTACTCTCAAAACTGCATCAAATAAAGATCATGTGACGGATATTTAGATGTTGGCAACATAATGAAATACAAGTAGTTTGTTTTACGTACCTTTAGCAGTGGCAGTGGTACATCGTGCTGGTATATCGAATGGGGCCTGAGACGGAGCGTCGGACTGACATGAATGCCAACAGCCCAGTGGGTTCGGCTCCGTTTGAGTGTAAGCGATGAACCGGCGACCTCAATATTGTATCAGCCGATTGTGTTTGGGCGGCCAGTTATGACGTGTTACCGAGAATAGGTTGCAGCGGATATGATTCTTTGTAGTCCCCTACTGGGCAATACTTGTCAATAAAGTGCCTTCTGGCAATTAATTAAATCTCAGTACACATTCACGGACACATATACGTCGGGAAATTTCCCCTTATTTTACTTATCCCGCTTTCATTCAACGGGCTCCCGCGTCTGTTTGTTTTAGTTTACATGTCTGTCTGTGGATACCATTCGCTCCTTTTTGCGTATGACTGAAATAAACACAGTAAACCATAGTCTCGCTTAACCGACTGTCGGTCGGCTGCGTAACTACGGCGAGAAGACAGTCTGCTGATTTTGCCGGCTTATTGAATATTATCCGCATGATCTAAGCAATGCTGCCACCTCACGGATACTGGTTAATCCTGCCATAATTTCTATTTTTATAAACAACTGCAAATTTGTATTTATATTTATTTTGTTGTTAATACAAGTTTAATTTTGAATAGTTTTATAATAGAGCATTATTTGATAAAAAGGTATCCTTACATAATTTGTATGCTATCTTTGTGGGGCTAAATAATGCTGCCATCTCACGGATACTGGTTAATACTGCCGTAATTCTTGTTTTATAAACAACTGTAAATGTTCATAGGATATCATTATCTTATAAAAGTATATCGTTATTTTAATTTTAATTTCATAATTGGCCTGAGAGTCAATCAGCGTCTCTACCCTAATCTGGGGTAAGGCAGAGTTGAGGGGTTTAAAAGAGCTGCCACCTCACGGAGCCTGGGTAACCGAGTCTAAGTAGACCCGGACACGTTTAGCAATGCTTCGTGAGCCAATGTTCAAAACCTTCGTGAGAGCGAGTCTGTAGGTGGCGCCACTAACCGCACCATGTTCGCTGAGGACAGAAATAATCTCGAACGATTTGGGTATGTCATACTAGAAGGTATAAGTTATTGCATATTAAGGATGGGACGAATCTGGAATTTCGTTCCAATCGAATACGAATCGAATATCCTCGAAATTTCG
Source organism: Ridgeia piscesae (assembly GCA_025642075.2). Lineage (NCBI taxonomy): Eukaryota > Metazoa > Annelida > Polychaeta > Sabellida > Siboglinidae > Ridgeia > Ridgeia piscesae. The sequence continues at coordinate 128,855 of JAODUO010000313.1, read as the reverse complement.
AATACGACTCGAATACGAATATTCAGTGGCTTCAAATTCAATTAGAATCCTGAACGGTGTATCATAAAACAACACGTGTATCAACTTTTACCCTAGTCCACAGTGCCTTTATTACCTCAGTCTTGTATTACCGTAAAGTGCTGTATTTAACACCATGATAATCTCATTACATCTTCCCTTCTTGCTTTAACTAAAGTACATTATAAGTTTTATGCACATTTGTTCTGCACATTTCGATGTTATCTCACAAGTTCGTAAGTCTTCATTCACTGTTCTTAAATGTTCAGTTTGTATCAGTCTAATTAAAGGCATGATAATGTCCTGTTTGACTACTCCTGATTATCTACTTTATACGCAAAGAAACTTGCATTTATAACTAGAAACCAGGGTAGACTGCCCTTTGTTTCGTCTAATGTTATATTAATGGGATTATTCTGCCCACAGGGCCTGCAAGTGGGTCACGATACATGGCGTGACTCCGCGCGACTGGAGCTTATTGGGGACTAAGCGAGACTCATTGGGGACTGGACACAAGAATAATATTCTAACGATGGATGACAGTTGTAGCTTCCGACTGATGAATACTAGGAAAATCAGTTCATAAATATCTTATGTTATGCGTTTCTTATCTTAAATGTCCGATTTAATATTGAGTTTATCACACTATCATAGACACATAGCGATTTACGTAGTGCAGATAATCGACACGATGCTAAGCTGTATGTGTCTTTTACGGGATTTGCGTTTTACATTGCTGTACGTTGTGGTTTCGATAAGCACTTATATCTGACAAGTTGTCTAAATGCACATAATCATAACACATGTATACGTTTGGCCCAAACAGGTTGTACTGCGCGAAAACTGGCACTGTTCATTATTAGTCAAGATCGCCAAACACAAGTACTTGCCGCTATTGCCATGGCAACCACCATAATAATCGATTAAAATTAATGATTTCCGTGATCATTGTCACCGGCAAAGTGTTCCACTGCTTCTGTTTGTAATAATCCTTTGGACAATATAACTGAAATACGCTATTTCCGGACAGTTCGATTATTACGACCAAAACAAAACTAAGTCCTATATGTTAACATGGAGTAAATGGACCTCCTGCCCCCAACTGCCCCCAGCCTCGTTTTCGCGCGCGAGACTTGCAGGCCCTATTGCTATCACTTTAGTCGTGTACATAACGACTCGGCAGCTTGATGATCCGGCCACTACGTGTAGTGCGCACATCACTCATTGTTGACACAGGCTGTGACTGGTCTGTGGAGTGGCTTGATTGTGCTGCCTCCGGAGTCACTGCTGACTGATTTGTTGAGGCTGTGGCTGCACCCGACGGGTGATCTACACAAACCTCTTTCTCTCTGTCGTCGTCATCATCGTGTACTGGCACAAACCTCTCTTGTGTCTTTAGCAGATGACGTCTGTTTCTTCGTAAATGCTTACCCCTCTCAAGCTCCACTAGGTACGAGTTGGGTGCTACCCTTGCCAGTACTTGCGCCTTCTCACTCCACACACCATCACCTCTGACCCTGACTATGTCAGTAGTCTCTAGTGGCTTGAGTTGATTGCTACCATGATCATAATAGCGCTTCTGTTTGATGTCTGGCAACTTGTGCATGGTGACATGTTCTTCTGCGCTGGGCAGCTTCGTTCTCAGTTTCCTGTTCATTGAGATCTCTCCAGGAGATCGGTCACTTCCCGACAGTGGTGAAGTTCTGTAGTTTAGCAATGCCAGGTACGGATCCTCGTAATTCTCCTTGGCTTTCTTCAACAAACGCTTCACAATTTGTACCGCTTTTTCCGCCTTTCCATTACTCTGTGGGTACTCGGGACTAGTTGTCACATGTTTGAAGCCGTATTGCATTGCAAACTGTCGGAACTCACGGCTGCTGAACTGTGCTCCATTATCTGACACAACCACAGAAGGAAGACCGTGTCTTGCCATGATGGATTTCATGTGACTTATGGTGTTTGTGGACGACAGATCTTCTAGTTTGGCCACTTCTGGGTAGTTTGATGTATAGTCGACAACCACCAAGAAGTTCTTGCCAAACAGCGTGAATAAGTCTGTTCCTATCTTCCGCCAAGGTTTCTCGGGTACTTCATGTTGTTCCATTGGCTCTTTTGCCTGCTTGTACCTGTGTTTCTGACATGTACCGCATCGTCCTATGTGGTTTTCAATGTCGTTGTTGATGTTGGGCCAGTACATCACTTGTCTTGCTCTGGCCTGGCATTTTTCTATGCCTAGATGTCCTTCGTGAATCTTCTTCAGCATATCACCTTCTAGTGTTTTAGGTATGATAACTGTCGGTCCTTTCACCAACACCCCATCGATTTCAGTGATATCACCTATGAAGTGGTAGTATGGTTTCAGTGATTGCGCATGATCACTTTCCCATCCGAAGTGCACTGCATTCAGGGCGTCTTTCAGTTCCTCATCGTCCTTTGTGTGGGTGGCAATCTTTTCCCACATTGGATCACTCACTTGTGCATTCTGTCTGATCATATCCACGTGTACTTTGATCTCCTCTTCTGTGTTACTTTTCTTTACATTTCTGTCAAATGCACGTGACAGAGTGTCGGCTACTATCAGGTATTTTCCCGGTTTGAACTCGAGTTTCAAGTCATACCTTCTCAATCGCAGCATCATTCGTTGTAGACGAGGCGTCAGATCGCACAGATTCTTCTTGTGGAGTGAAACCAAGGGCTTGTGGTCGGTTTCTCCTATTACCGTAGCACCATACACATACTCATGGAACTTCTCACATGCAAAGACTAGCCCTAGAAGCTTCTTCTCAATTTGAGCATAGTTCTTTTCTGCAGAGGTCATGGCACGCGAGATGAACGCAACTGGAAGCCAATTTCCATCGTGCTCCTGTAGAAGTACGGCTCCCAAGCCATCCTTTGAAGCATCACTCGATATTTTGCTTCTTCTAGCTGGATCGTAGAACTTCAGGAGTGGTTCCGTCGTGAAGAAGTCTTTTATGTCTTGCTATTCCTTTGCCTGTTCGGCTTCCCACTGCCAGTCGTTCTTCTCGAGTAGCAGTTGTCTCAGGGCTGTTGTCTTTACCGTCAAGTTCGGCACAAACTTGGCCATGTAGTTTACCATGCCAAGTGCTCTCTGTACTTCCTCTTTGGTCGTGGGTACTGGCATGTTGCAAATTCCAGCAACTTTATCCGGATCTGGCTTGATTACCTGGTGTGTTAACTTTTCTCCTAAGTACGTCAATTCTGTGACACCAAATACGCACTTTTTCTCGTTCAGTTTGAGTTCAGAACGTCTGATGGTGGCCAACGCCCTCTTCAGTCGAGCGTCGTGCTCTTCTCTTGTTCGTCCCCAGACGACTATGTCATCCATGAAGACTTTGACTCCTGTCTCGCTCTCGAACAGTTGCTGAATCTTGGCATGGAATATTTCTGGTGCACAGTTGATCCCATATGGAAGTCTATCGGCCGAAAGGCGTAGCGACTGTACATAGCTGTGTACTCTCTTCGTCTAGCTGAATTTGGTAGAACCATTGTGATGCGTCCATTTTGGTGAAGTACCTTGCATCTGCCATCTCACTGAGGATTTCAGACCTGTGTGGCAGGTGGTAGTGTTCTCTTCTGATGTACTCACTGAGGTCCATTGGATCTAGACACAGTCTCATGTCACCGTTGGGCTTCTCCACTATCACCAGTGGCAGCACCCAATCCGTTGGTCTTTCGGCTTTGACCAGCACCTCTGTCTGAACCAGTCTGTCAAGCTCTTTCTTCAACTTCTGCTTCTGAGACTGCGGGACTTTCCTCGCCGGATACACAGAGGGTACATAGTTTTGCCGCAGATGTATCTTGCATGTCATAATCTTGTCATCGCATAGTCTATGACCGTCTAAAATGAGTTTCTAGTATTTGGAAATGTGAGAACGGTAATTTAAAGCACAATACAGATACAGGAACACTGTTTTATAAAACGCGTTACGTGGCAAACGAAAACAGTGTTTCCTTTGTAATTATAAAAAACAATTAAACACTTATTGAGTTATAATATGTTTTCATGTGTTGAAAGAAAATCTAATTGGATACTTAGAATTTTTTTACAAAAATTGACACTAACACGGACCGACATCACTAACATGGACCGACACCATTAACACGGACCGACACCACTAACATGGACCGACATCACTAACACGGACCGACACCACTAACATGGATCGACACCATTAACATGGACCGACAACACTAACACGGACCGACACCATTAACACGGACCGACACCACTAACACGGACCGACACCACTAACATGGACCGACACCATTAACACCGACCGACACCACTAACACGGACCGACACCAGTAACACGGACCGACACCACCAACACGGACCGACATCACTGACACCGACCGACACCACTAACACGGACCGACACCACCAACACGGACGGACATCACTAACATGGACCGACACCACTAACACGGACCGACACCATTAACATGGACCGACACCACTAACACGGACCGACACCATTAACACGGACCGACACCACTAACACGGACCGACACCACTAACATGGACCGACACCATTAACACCGACCGACACCACTAACACGGACCGACACCAGTAACACGGACCGACACCACCAACACGGACCGACATCACTGACACCGACCGACACCACTAACACGGACCGACACCACCAACACGGACGGACATCACTAACAACACCGACCAACATCACTAACACCGACCGACACCACTAACACCGACTGACACTTCCAATACCGACCAACACCATTAACACCGACCGACACCATTAACACCGAGTGGCGCCTACAACACCGACCGACACCATTAACACCGACCGACGTTACTACTATACACACTACAATACGTATGATCATGTAACAATCTAATCAACGCTAATATGCACCAAACAGCAAAAAGGAATGAATGGTTCTGATGTAGTCATGTGTCCACCCCTTTAGACTGTTCTAAGCACATCACGTGTCACGCCTTGCAAATAATATTGTGTTCATTTAGCCACCATCACGTGATCACTGGAACGCCTACAGCCACGCTGCCATTATTTTGCAAAGAATATTCGTTTACATGCATCGACACTGTCAACGACAACGACAAGAAATTGCACAAACATTAAAACCACATTATTTAACAAGATTGTCGCCTAGAGACTCAACTCTAGATGGCAGGTGGATAAGGAAACCGATTCGCTTATCGAGAGTCCAACTTATTTATTCAAGTGTACCCGCCCTTTAAATGATATCAATAATTATAGACCTATTTCCCTGCTCCCACAATTATCTAAAATCATGTTGCTATGTAGCAACAGACTAAACACATTTACAAAAACGTGCGACATATTGAATCCTTGTCAGTATGGGTTCAGGGGAAAATGTCCACTACACATGCACTTGTAAAAGTACTGTCTGAAATTACAAATTCCTTAAATAAACGAAAACACTCTATTGGTGTATTCATCGACCTACAAAAGGCTTTTGGTACAGTAGACCACCAACTGTTATGTACGAAACTGGAATTCTATGGTATTTGCGGAGTTGCTTACCAATGGATAAGGAGTTATTTATCAAACAGAACGCAATACGTTAGTTATGAAGGACACAAATCCGAACTTTTACCAAATACAGTGTGGTGTTCCTCAAGGTTCTACCTTAGGTCCGCTATTGTTTACAATATATGTTAACGATATATGTAATGTGTCTAAGCTACTGAAGTTTCTTTTTTTCGCCGACTACACAAATATAGTTCATAGTCATAGTAAATTACCAGATTTAGTAAGTGAACTAAATACGGAGCTTGATAAGATAAGTGGTTTTGTGTAAATAACCTGTCATTAAATATTGCTAAAACTAATTATATATCACCAAGATGTTGCTATCATTATCAATAATGTTATAGAGTTCAAGCCACTAAATTTCTTGGCGTCTTAATTGATGAATCGTTAAACTGGAAGAACCACATTAACATGGTGAAATCCAAGCTATCGAAAGTAGCATATGTTATATACAAAGTTAGCCATTGTATCGACCACTCCAGCATGCATACTCTATATTGTTCATTATTTTTACCTCACTTAATGTATTGTTGTGAAATATGGGGAAACACATATGTGACAAACATACAATGTATTATATTATACAGAAAAGAGTAATTAGACTGATCCACGGTGCCAATCGATGGGATCATACAAATAATTTATTCTATGAATATCGCATTCTTAAATTCAATGATATAGTTGAACTAAAACAATTTTATTTATGTTTGATGCCTATCATAATGTTTTCCCATACGATCTTCAACAGTTATTTATAAAATCTATTCCATTATATTCTGCGCGTAGAACACATCAATTCATCAGAGAAAATGTCCGCATAAATATGAGAGCAATGTCCACTCCATACCTGTACTCGGCGTGAAATTGTGGAATTCTCTCAACGAATCGCTTGTTAGCATAATGTCTAAATATACATTTAAACGTCATTACATTAATATTTTCATAGGCAAATATACCATGTAAATATACATGATTATAACGACAAATTAACATTTGTTGTGTGCACGTATTTACTTGTTGTGTAACAGCATCATTATAATTAAAAACTAAGAATTGCCACTTATCATTTTTATGAAAAGTGTTCACAGGGGTAGACACATATAAGTGTTTCACTTCATATCTACTTCTTTTCAAAACATATTTCTTAATTGTATTTCTTTAATTGTAATTGAATTGAATTGAATTGAATTCATTTCATTTCATTCAATTCAATTCAATTTCAACAATTTAATTCAATTTTCAATTCAATTCAATTTTCAATTCAATTCAATTCAATTCAATTCAATTCAATTCAATTCAATTCAATTGAACTCTTCAATTGAACTCAACAGCATGATTCGGACCCATGGTACCTCTACCAACAGTCGGGCGTTCTACTGACTTTGTCCCGTCGCCGGCCACGTCGGACGGTGAGACAACTTCGCGTTACGTTCCCGCCGCGTTATGTTGTGTTTACCTGCAGTCAACTGACCCGCCGCTTATCGGCCGCTCGTAGCCGCATACCAGCGGGGCTTGTGCGACCGACCCAGGGCCAGGGCCACGCTGGTGAGCGCAAGCGTCGTTCGGACACGCGCTGACCGACGCGTCCACTGCCTTCCGGTGTCCAGTGACGGCCGTGTGGCTTTGACCCGAGGCGACCGACCAGCGAGGTATGCCGCATTTGCATGCGCTGTTGTCGCGCGCTGCAACAATTGGTGTCGTCTGCCCGTCGTGTTGTCGTCTGTTCTCTGTCGTCTGCTCCCGCGCGCGCGCTCGCCCCGCAATCAGTGTCGTCTGCTGGCCGCTGACAATGTAGCGAGGCGCCGGCTGTCGGGGCGTCAACTTTTGAGTTACTCGGCGGTGACAATGGACAGATTCGTGGAGTTGGCCAGAAGAGCGCTGCATGTGAGTACTCGACTGGCCAGTTGTAGATTGTGTAGTCGCACAAAGGGGGATGACACTCGCCAATTGTGTCTCGTGGGTGTGTCTACTGTCTTTATAGTACAAAATAAACTCTCACTTTAGATCAGCCTCCCACAGCCGCTGTATAGAAAAAGTAGAAATTGTTGTCATCTACAGAAATACCGTACAGTTGTTATAGTTTATACAAAAAGTGCTTAGTTCAAAATATAAATGTATATTTAGTTTAAAATATAAATGTATAGGTTTAACCAAACATAGTCTGATAGTTTCTACTTGTTCGCTTAGAGATCTTTGTGGTTATACAATGTTATCTTAAAAACCACGGGAGAGAAAAGGAGGAGAGCGGCGTTAGAGAGATAACGTTTATAAGAGTGTGGCAGCGAGAGAGAAGGAGAGAGAACTTGGAGGGAGAGAGAGAGAGAGGGACGTAGACGGAGCGGAGAGAGACAGAGACAGAGACAGCGTGCGAGAGAGAGAGAGAGAGAGAGAGAGAGAGAGAGAGAGAGAGAGAGAGAGAGAGAGAGAGAGAGAGAGAGAGAGAGAGAGAGAGAGAGAGAGAGAGAGAGAGAGAGAGAGAAGAGAGAGAGAGAGAGAGAGAGAGAGAGAGAGAGAGAGAGAGAGAGAGAGAGAGAGAGAGAGAGAGAGAGAGAGAGAGAGAGAGAGTACAGTCAGTACAGTTAAATTGCGTAAATAATTATTCTACTTAGTAGAAAGACTACACCATCCGCATAGGTAATATCAAATGTACGGTGTTTTTGCGTGAATTAACTATACTCCACAATGAAACAACACACACACACACACACACCACCACGCACGCACGCACGCACGCACGCACACGCACCACGCACGCACGCACCACGCACGCACGCACGCACGCACCACGCACGCACGCACGCACCACGCACCACGCACACGCACGCACGCACGCACACACCACACACACACACACACACACACACACACACACACATATATATATGCTGAATAAAAAGTACTGTAATAGAAATAGTATAAAGCCTGCGCTCTGTCTCCAACACTCGTCAACATCGTCCTTGAACAGATGCACTCGAAGGTCGTAATCATAGGCACACTCAGAAACGGGGGAAGAACAATCACAAACCTGGATTTGCTGATACCGTCGAGGACATAACAGGAGGCGAGCAGGAACTGGCCAACCTAGTAGATCGCCGGACAAATCCTCTACAGACTACGGGATGGAAATAAATGCAGAAATAACAAAGCTCATAACTAACAACGCAAGTGGCATATAATGATATAACCAAGACAATGGGAAATAACTACAGACCGCTAAAAACATCAATTATCTCGGTGCAACTCTGTCGGAAGAAGGATCGAAATACAAAAATATTTCGTGAATCCCATCAACTTCTGCCGCAATTTCAAGACAAAAACCAATGTGAAAAAACAACAGCATTACCTTAAGCACTAAACAAGACTGATGCGTGCACATGTAGTGTAGATGTTCCTGTACGCTTTGAGGCATGGACCTTAGCAGCTAAACTGCAAAAAGGGAATCACAAGCTGTGGGGATGAGATGTTAACGAACAATATTGCAAGTTCCACGCCCAGACCACGCCACCAATGCGGAAATGAATCAAATAATAATTCGACATATCGAACAACACGAAGACATCGTGTCACAGTTAAAACATCCAAGTGACATGGACATGTAGCGCGATCTAACGGCCGTCCTCCAAGGCACAGCAACAAGGAAGAGCAGGAGAGAAAGGGAACTGGCAAAACAGCATTAAATAGTGGCCAGACCTCAACTTCTACGAGAAACAAGTGACAGAAAACGATCAGCAGAGGTGAAAACAGAGTGTGTGGTTATTGGCAGTTAACGCCCTCACACGGCTATGGGGCAGATGAGACGAGGCGGTAATGTAAATGTAATAATAAATCATTCATACAAAATATGTAATGTAACATATTTAAAATTCGCCGATTAACACTTTTCGCGTGATTATTATCTTGAGTGTTTGTAATTGCAATTAGTAGACCTATTATCACGTTTGCAGTTTTGCACGTCTTTCAAGACCTAATTAACTGAGATAAAACAGATATTGCGATTTCAGATGGCTATTATTTCCTATATATACAATCTTTATACCTGTATCGTAAACAACGTTTACACGACGATAACATTATCATGCTTTCCATGATCACAACTAGTAGTTTTGTCGTATTGAACATGATTTATGAGCAGGCATTGCCAGTTTCTGCTCGTGCGCGTGCTGGGAGTGCAATTTGACTGCCGGGGGCGGAGAGAGAGAGAGAGACAAGAATGCTCGCACATACCGTGCGTTTTGTAGCGCTTGTTTCTTGGCAGTGTGCCAACTTTTCAAGTAGTTTCACGCGAGCGTCAATATCCGTTGTGTAAACGATCAAAATGTTTCTACTATCTAGGCTAAGGACACGCGATACAGAATCTATAAGCGCACTGTGATATCAGTTTCCTATCGTGTTAGGCGCTAAGAAAATACGGTAGTTTGTAGTCGCAAAGTCAACGAGAATAGGTCACGCTGCGTGTTTACTCTGGCGTCGAATTCATTTGTAAACGTTGTCAGCGAGTACGCACTTTTAAGATAAACAAACATTAACTGACAAACATAATAATAATTAATTAATTAAACTAATAAAACCAGTAAATATTTACGATACTGGCTTCTTAAGCGCTGTTGTGAAACATCACTGTTTAGCATCTACAATCAGCCAACGGTGTCATAATTTATAGAAAATTAGTCAGTGTTTTTACCGCACACCCAAACACAGGGGCCTAGATATACGCGCGCATTCACTTAGGCACGCACGTCCGTACGATGTACGCACCTAGCAACACACACTGCATGTCTGCCTGCACACACGTAGGTATACAAAGCGCATGCACGCACGTACACACGTACACACGTATACACGTATACACGTACACACGTATACACATACACACGTACACACGAACACACGTACACACGTACACACGTACACACACACACACACACACACACACAGCACGCACGCACAACACACACACACACACACACACACACACACACACCGTGATAATGTATTCTACGCCTTAGCAAATGTAATAAACCATTCGCATATATCGTCCTCGCACCGCCTGACGATCCCCGGCAAACACAAACGACGGTTATGTCAACACTAACTCGTCGTTTGCCATGCAGAATGACTTCACAAACGTGCAACTGATACGCGTTGTTGGAGACACCAATACAGGTTTAATTAAAGTCTGACTGGTTACTTGACACGTTCAGGTGCCTACCTCAAACAGTCGACACTCGGTGTCAACTTGCGCCAACTGGTGTACCCGATACGCAACTGGCCGGGTCCTCTTTCGCCAATTTACATGCAAATTGGCGCCAATCAGCACGATTAGCATAAGACGGTAAGAGGATGCATGTCATTGCCTCAAATGTACTCTAACTTCGCACGTTTTACGTTGAGAGCATTTCGAATGCTAAACATATTGTTTTCAATGTGAGTTGGTCTGAATCAAGAGTTACGTTTTGCGTTTATGTTCATCATGCCTTGTCCCTATAGTGTTCATTAGCGTAGGTAGTTATACACTTGACAAGACCCTACTTATGCTTAATAAAACAATTATTTCTTTAGTGTCGCCCGCGTTTTTGGAGGCACAAGGCAATCAAAGTCGTCAACTCGGGTGTGTTTCTCGCAGGCGTTCTGACGTCATAGGTCCAGGTTTTGTTGGCCAGCAGTTTTGCAGATGACCGCGGTCTAGTCGCGGTCTGTAGGGCCTGTTTATTCCTGATCGATCTCTGTTGCCCTGACCAGCTGCTTTCAGCTACTGTGCATTTTGGGCAGGCCTAGTAGCTACATGACGAAGTTAACTCAGTAGACGTCTGCACAAGTCTGAGCAAACCAGAGGACGTTAAAGGGATACTCCAATCAGTGAGTGATTCACACCATTTACATCTGTATAATATATGGGTTGTGCACAGTAATTCTGCACAACGATCGTTAATAAACAATTAATTACAGTATAATTTTATCAAAAACACTCCATGTTGGATTCAGGGCGCTGCCATATTGAGACTTGTGCGCCAGTGACGTAAACCGCTTACGTCACTGGTGCATGCACATTCGAACATCCTATGGTATTTGATGTATCCAGTACGTCGCGGATTGCTCACGTCACAATCACAATTATTAGAGAAGATTCCGCCAATCCTTGCCTTATTCTACAATGCGCCAGTGACGTCAACGATTTGGCTTACGTCACTGGCGCATAAGTCTCAAGATGGCAGCGCCCTGAATCTAAGATAGCATGTTTTTGATACCAGTAAACTATAACTAATTGTTTATTAACGATCTTTGTGCACAGTTACTTGGCACAAACAATATAGTATACATATGTATGTTAATGCTGTGAACCTCTTACTGACTGGAGTATCCCTTTAAGCTACGTTGGTCGATCGTCTCCCCATAGCTGGGGATTGAGCGCAGTCGAACTGTACAATTATAGGGATTTACTTCGCCGGTCGCTACTGCGTCAGCCGTGGGAACAGCGAAAATACTCGCTCCATTTAGAAGATTGATACACGGTTGTTGGGAATCATTATAATAATTACCAATTCACGTCTTAAACATTGCATGTAACGCAAGCAGCGTGTGGCTGAAATCACCCAAAACCTCGGTAATCGCCATATGGTCGCCCCAGTGAATGCCCAAGGTCTTGCACATTCATTAAGTATCGAGCGAGCAATTTTAGTTAATTTGCGTGTTTTTAGTTTCACCGATTCACAGTTTAGTAGAATTAGTGGAATGTTTGCTTTTAGAATTTATCAATTTTCGTTCACGTACTTGAATGTTAACGTTAATTGCTTTAGTATTAAACGTTTGGTGAATGTACACAGAAGAAACAACAATCACAGCACAACGCAAGCCGTAGGCGCGTTTTGAAACAAACAGCCACAGTAGAACGTCTCTCTTTCAAATATATTTTGAAACAAACAGCTACAGTAGAACGATGCTCTTTCAAATATATTTTGAAACAAACAGCTACAGTAAAACGTCACTCTTTCAAATATATTTTGAAACAAACAGCTACAGTAGAACGATGCTCTTTCAAATATATTTTGAAACAAACAGCTACAGTAGAACGTCACTCTTTCAAATACATTTTGAAACAAACAGCTACAGTAGAACGTCACTCTTTCAAATACATTTTGAAACAAACAGCTACAGTAGAACGTCACTCTTTCAAATATATTTTGAAACAAACAGCTACAGTAGAACGTCACTCTTTCAAATACATTTTGAAACAAACAGCTACAGTAGAACGTCACTCTTTCAAATATATTTTGAAACAAACAGCCACAGTAGAACGTCTCTCTTTCAAATATATTTTGAAACAAACAGCTACAGTAGAACGATGCTCTTTCAAATATATTTTGAAACAAACAGCCATGGTAGAACGTTGCTCTTGCAAATTTATTTTGAAACAAACAACCGCACTAGTACGTCGGTCTTTCAAATATATTTTGAAATATATATATATTGAAACAAATAACCGCACTAGTACGTCGCTCTTTCAAATATACTTAAAAACAAACAACCGCACTACTCTGTCACTCTTTCAAATATATTTTGAAGCAAACAACCGCGGTAGAACTTTGCTCTTTAAAATATATTTTGAAACAAACAAATGCACTAGTACGTCGCTCTTTCAAATATATTTTGAAACAAACAACCGCGGTAGAACGTTGCTCTTTAAAATACATTTTGAAACAAAGAACCGCACTAGTAAGTCCCTCTTTCAAATACATTTTGAAACAAACAACCGCACTAGTAAATCCCTCTTTCAAATACATTTTGAAATAAACAACCGTTGTTGTACGTCGTACTTTCAAATATATTTTGACATAAGTAACCGCGGTAGAACGTCACTCTTTCAAATACATTTTGAAATAAACAACCGCGGTAGTACGTCACTCTTTCAAATACATTTTGAAATAAACAACCGCGGTAGTACATCGCTCTTTCAAATATAATCTTTACAGAAACAGCTCGTAAACCACAGGGTTGCGTCCTAGCGGATCTAACATGGTGTTTACTGTAAAGACAAGGTTTGTTAAGATCATATCTCAAATATTAGTTCTTCTAGAAGTGTCCGCCTGTGCGGTCACGCCCCGACCGTGTCCCGTGTGCAGACGAACGTCACGGCAATGGAGAGAGCCGACCTGCTCGGCTCGGCCCCGACCGAGTTTCTGCGTAATAATAGTAATAAATAATACTAGGGGAGACCGGGGCTAGTTGTAACAAAAACAACAGGTTTCTTAACCGATCGAAATGTTTGTCATGCCAACAGTTTCCAACATATGTCCCGAAGATAATTGGTGTATATTTAAATGTCTGGCTTATTACATATTTGTGGCATAATGAGTTACATGAGGTGTCCTAAAATGTAACAAACATAAATATAACACGTTTCAGGATTGCGGGATTCCCACATATCTCCCGCAGGTAATGAGTGCATAATTAACTACCTGCCTTATCACACATTTGTGGCATAATGACATGTGGGGTGTCCTAAACCGTTACAAGTTACCCTGACACGGTAGTACCTCTTTTCTTTTAAAATTGTGTTTTTGTCGAAGGATTCACGTGATATTACAGTTTTGTCTGCAAGCCCTCTGTTACAACTTACCCGTGTTACAATTAGCCCCGGTACTCCTTAGTAATAAAGCTTTAATTTCCATTTTCAACATACAAATACATTTCATGTTTAATAGGAATGTGTTCTGGCGTTGAGTCACTTGGTGCCTATATACAATAAACTGAAATAAGACAATATTTATAAAATATGTATAAAATGTTCTTTAAAATAAAAAATATTATTTAGATCTAATAAGTAAATAATATATCTAAGATGTCCTTTAAAATGATAGATTATCTATTTAAAATAATTGTGTTAGGCTAGTAAAAAATAGTTAATATATCTAAAATTAAAAATTATCTATTTTAAAATTGTTAAGTTAAGCTAATGAATAAATAAATAAATATATCTAAAATGTCGTTTAAAATTAAGTATATATTTAAGAATTATTATGTTAAGCTAATAAATAAATAAATAAATATTATAATATGTCTAAAATGTCATTGAAAATTCAAATGAATTATATTTAAAATGGTTATGTTAAGCTAAGATTTCACAATAAAAGAAGATTTGGTGTTGAGCATTATCGGTCCGCTATTTGAGAACAGGTACAGCATTATGTCATAGCTATGGATATCAGACATTAAATACATCTTTAATCAGATGTATCTGACCCTGTGTGCAAAGAACGTATGTAAACGTGCAACAGAGTTATATGCTTCAAATTAAAACAAGGCAAACCTATTTTAACATATATATACTTTGATAGCGAAGTGAGACCACGTGACTACCTTACGCCAACCGGTGACGGTGATGTATTCAAACGGAATATTTCAAGTTATCGGACGAAATTGTAAGCAACTTACAGGTTGTTAGGGGGTGCTGATACGCAATTCGGGTCTGCGACGTATTTGCGTTGTGAAATTTTGTTTCAGTTCATTCACCGTAGACGGCACGCGGCGCCACCTGGTTTATTAATTCTGTAGATTCCCCATTGTTCAGTATATCATAATAATTATTATTATTTTATAGAGTGCAATTTCCAATAAAATGCTCAAAGCGCTGCACAAGACAAAAATGTAAACTCAACGTTATATATATATATATATATATATATATATATATATATATATATATATATATATATTCAATTCAATTCAATTCAATAACTTTATTCCAGACTCAACAGGGCCCATACAGCAAGTACATGTGACTCTGAGGTCCATATGTTGACATTAGGCAGACAATATGTACAGTTCTGACCCAATGCTGTGTATATAAGCAAAATGTATACATTTGTTTTAGTCAAGTGTTCATATATATAAGCTTGTTCCAGTGTTTACGGATCCTGGAAGTGAATCTTAAGCTAGAAGTTAGAATGTCATTTAAAATACAGTTAACAGAGCTATCAAGTCTACACATAAATCTATACACCATATTCCTAATAACTGACTGGCAGCATTGTACATCAAACAGAGTGCATAATAAGCTGGTACTTTCATATTTTGACATACCAATAAACAACTTTAAAATATTGTGATATGCAATATGTAATCTATTTAATGTGGATTTCTTGTAATTCCACCAGAGTTGTACTCCATACATGGGTGAGCAATATGAACGAAACAGTGTGAGCTTAACCTCTAGGGAGCACATGCTAAATTTTCGCAATATAATATTACCTTGTACATATAAAGTTCTGCGTTGTCTATTAATATCATCACCATCTGAAAGATCATCTGAAATATAATTTCCAAGATATTTATATGTAGCTACAACATGCAGAGTAACCCATTTTAGCTTAAATTCAGGGATACTGCATCCTTTTAAGGTCGCAGATCTAAATATCATAACTGCACTCTTCTTAGCATTGTATTTCACATCATGGCTCATTCCAAATTTCTCACATTCACGTAGTAGCTGGCATAGTCCTGCCGATGAAGGTGAAATCAAAACCAAATCATCATCATCATCATCATATATATATATATATATATATATATATATATATATATATATATATATATATATATATATATATATATACATACTATATACATAACAATTATATAAAAGTTATAAAAACAGTCAAGTCATTTAATCACTTGATTAAAATACAATAAATGAATAAAACTGTATTTAAACATACAATATTTACACATATACAACAATGTGTAGATAAATAAAGTATGAGTTGAGCAATAAAGGC
>JAODUO010000313.1:75000-105000 GCA_025642075.2 Ridgeia piscesae | reverse complement strand
CACCACCATCAATATCACCACCAACACCACCAACACCACCACCACCACCACCATCAATATCACCACCATCACCACCTCCACACCACCACCACCACCATCAATATCACCACCAACACCACCTCCATCACCACCATCACCACCATCATCACCACCATCACCACCAACACCACCATCAATATCACCACCAAAACCACCTCCATCACCACCACCACCACCATCAATATCACCACCATCACTTGGGCGACGTCTCACTACCATCACCACCATCACCACCATCACCACCATCATCACCATCATCACCACCATCACCACCATCACCACCATCATCACCACCATCACCACCATCATCACCATCATCACCACCATCACCACCATCACCACCATCATCACCACCATCACCACCATCACCACCATCATCACCACCATCACCACCATCAATATCACCACCAATCACCACCATCACCACCATCACCACCATCACCACCATCATCACCACCATCACCACCATCACCACCATCACCACCATCACCACCACCATCACCACCATCATCACCACCATCACCACCAACACCACCAACACCACCATCAATATCACCACCAACACCACCAACACCACCACCACCACCATCAATATCACCACCATCACCACCTCCATCACCACCACCACCACCATCAATATCACCACCAACACCACCATCCATCACCACATCACCACCATCATCACCACCATCACCACCAACACCACCATCAATATCACCACCAACACCACCTCCATCACCACCACCACCACCATCAATATCACCACCATCACCACCATCATCATCACCACCAACACCAACATCAATATCACCACCACCATCACACCACCACCACCACCAACAACAACAACAACAACAACAACAACACACAACAACAACAACAACAACAACAACAACAACAACAACAACAAAACATCCACCAAACATCCTACCTTTTTACTACTGTCGTCACGGTGTCCGTTTTCAACGGTGCCCGCATTACAGGAGGAACGGACGCCGCTGCACTACGCCTGCATACTCGGTTACGTGGAACTGGCGGAGACGCTACTAGAAGATGGCGCCAAGGTCAACGCCCGCGACATGTACCAGAAGTAAGATTACGCCACGCTATCTGACGTCATAGCATAGCCAACTTCATACTATAGTTGACGTCATACTATGTCTGACGTCCATATTCTTGATGTAATATATATATATATATATATATATATATATATATATATATATATATATATATTATATGTATGTGTGTATATATATATATATTATTTTTATTTTATATATTATATATGCATGTACGTAATATATATATATATATATATATATATATATATATATATATATATATATATATATATATACATATATACATTCTCTTCTACTGACGGACACAACACGACAAGTTCCTCCTCTTTAAGTTTGCACATCAATTTGCTTTCTGGCTCCAATCTAGATGCATGTTTTGTAATTCCTCTCCACACTTCACTCCAACTTGGTTTTAGTGGTCCTCCTTTGGTCCCTTGGGACAATCTGGTTTTGTGTCTTGTAGTGACACGTCCACGGTGCGTACTCTCACATCGTCGCGACCAAACATGGTACAATTCTACTCGGTTGCTGCTCAATCAGTTCAACCATTTTGCTAGTATTCGCGTAATAACTTCAGAGTAGGTGAATGCTTCTCAGAGAAATTCACATGGTGTTCTATAGAACAGGTATGTGAGGGAGTGAAGTGGAAGGTTCCCGAATGGCTATGAGGAGTGGCTACTGCGCCACATACACATTTGTAATGTTTATATAATGAACGACCTTCCAGCTCCCTCCTCTCACAAAGTGTCTTGCGGTTCGTTTGCTTTTGTTGGTCATCGGCCTCACTGTTCAGTTGTTGGTATCAATTGACACACTTCTAAATTCGACGGAAAAGAACAATGGTGTCTTCACTATTTCATATTACAAAAGAAGCTTCACACATTTCCGTAAACTACCCGATCATAGAACATTTGTTCGATACTGTTATCACATTTGCTGACGCTTATTAGACACACAGCCATTCAAACACAGTGTATTTAAAATCAACCACCTTGTCTCGTGAACGCCGGACTATCAATCGAGGTGGTTCTATCCCAGCCGGCGTTTCGAAGCTTACGCAACAACGTTCACCTCACGCTGCCTGTGTCTTTCGGACGAGACACTAAAAGCTGGCGGTTCCTTCTATCTGGTGTCTATGCCAGGGGAAGTAAAAGATCCCACACTTGGGGTAAATGTGTAACCTGTAGTGGACTCACTAATTCTAGAGAAGGACAACTCTAAACAAAACCAAGCTCGACAATACTCTAGCCACAGACATGTGGCTAACATACAGTGATGAGCTAACCATAGCCACAGACATGTGGCTAACATAGAGTGATGACCTAACCATAGCCACATACATGTGGTTGACATAGAGTGATGAGCTAACCATAGCCATAGACATGTGGCTAACATAGAGTGATGAGCTAACCATAGCCACAGACATGTGGCTAACATAGAGTGATGAGCTAACCATAGCCACAGACATGTGGTTACATGATTGAGTAAACCATAGACATGTGGCTAACATAGATATGAGCTAACCATAGCCACAGACATGTGGCTAACATAGAGTGATGAGCTAACCATAGCCACAGACATGTGGCTAACATAGAGTGATGAGCTAACCATAGCCACAGACATGTGGCTAACATAGAGTGATGAGCTAACCATAGCCACAGACATGTGGTTGACATAGAGTGATGAGCTAACCATAGCCACAGACATGTGGCTAACATAGAGTGATGAGCTAACCATAGCCACAGACGTGTGGCTGACATAGAGTGATGAGCTAACCATAGCCACAGACATGTGGTTGACATAGGGTGATGAGCTAACCATAGCCACAGACATGTGGCTAACATAGAGTGATGAGCTAACCATAGCCACAGACATGTGGCTAACATAGAGTGATGAGCTAACCATAGCCACAGACATGTGGTTGACATAGAGTGATGAGCTAACCATAGCCACAGACATGTGGCTAACATAGAGTGATGAGCTAACCATAGCCACAGACATGTGGCTAACATAGAGTGATGAGCTAACCATAGCCACAGACATGTGGCTAACATAGAGTGATGAGCTAACCATAGCCACAGACATGTGGCTAACATAGAGTGATGAGCTAACCATAGCCACAGACATGTGGTTGACATAGAGTGATGAGCTAACCATAGCCACAGACATGTGGCTAACATAGAGTGATGAGCTAACCATAGCCACAGACGTGTGGCTGACATAGAGTGATGAGCTAACCATAGCCACAGACGTGTGGCTGACATAGAGTGATGAGCTAACCATAGCCACAGACGTGTGGCTAACATAGAGTGATGAGCTAACCATAGCCACAGACGTGTGGCTAACATAGAGTGATGAGCTAACCATAGCCACAGACATGTGGCTAACATAGAGTGATGAGCTAACCATAGCCACAGACATGTGGCTGACATAGAGTGATGAGCTAACCATAGCCACAGACATGTGGCTAACATAGAGTGATGAGCTAACCATAGCCACAGACATGTGGCTAACATAGAGTGATGAGCTAACCATAGCCACAGACGTGTGGCTAACATAGAGTGATGAGCTAACCATAGCCACAGACATGTGGCTAACATAGAGTGATGAGCTAACCATAGCCACAGACGTGTGGCTAACATAGAGTGATGACCTAACCATAGCCACATACATGTGGTTGACATAGAGTGATGAGCTAACCATAGCCACAGACATGTGGCTAACATAGAGTGATGAGCTAACCATAGCCACAGACATGTGGCTAACATAGAGTGATGAGCTAACCATAGCCACAGACATGTGGCTGACATAGAGTGATGAGCTAACCATAGCCACAGACATGTGGCTAACATAGAGTGATGAGCTAACCATAGCCACAGACATGTGGCTAACATAGAGTGATGAGCTAACCATAGCCACAGACATGTGGCTAACATAGAGTGATGAGCTAACCATAGCCACAGACATGTGGCTAACATAGAGTGATGAGCTAACCATAGCCACAGACATGTGGTTGACATAGAGTGATGAGCTAACCATAGCCACAGACATGTGGCTAACATAGAGTGATGAGCTAACCATAGCCACAGACGTGTGGCTGACATAGAGTGATGAGCTAACCATAGCCACAGACGTGTGGCTGACATAGAGTGATGAGCTAACCATAGCCACAGACATGTGGTTGACATAGGGTGATGAGCTAACCATAGCCATAGACATGTGGCTAACATAGAGTGATGAGCTAACCATAGCCACAGACATGTGGCTAACATAGAGTGATGAGCTAACCATAGCCACAGACATGTGGTTGACATAGAGTGATGAGCTAACCATAGCCACAGACATGTGGCTAACATAGAGTGATGAGCTAACCATAGCCACAGACATGTGGCTAACATAGAGTGATGAGCTAACCATAGCCACAGACATGTGGCTAACATAGAGTGATGAGCTAACCATAGCCACAGACATGTGGCTAACATAGAGTGATGAGCTAACCATAGCCACAGACATGTGGTTGACATAGAGTGATGAGCTAACCATAGCCACAGACATGTGGCTAACATAGAGTGATGAGCTAACCATAGCCACAGACGTGTGGCTGACATAGAGTGATGAGCTAACCATAGCCACAGACGTGTGGCTGACATAGAGTGATGAGCTAACCATAGCCACAGACGTGTGGCTAACATAGAGTGATGAGCTAACCATAGCCACAGACGTGTGGCTAACATAGAGTGATGAGCTAACCATAGCCACAGACATGTGGCTAACATAGAGTGATGAGCTAACCATAGCCACAGACATGTGGCTGACATAGAGTGATGAGCTAACCATAGCCACAGACATGTGGCTAACATAGAGTGATGAGCTAACCATAGCCACAGACATGTGGCTAACATAGAGTGATGAGCTAACCATAGCCACAGACGTGTGGCTAACATAGAGTGATGAGCTAACCATAGCCACAGACATGTGGCTAACATAGAGTGATGAGCTAACCATAGCCACAGACGTGTGGCTGACATAGAGTGATGAGCTAACCATAGCCACAGACATGTGGCTAACATAGAGTGATGAGCTAACCATAGCCACAGACATGTGGCTGACATAGAGTGATGAGCTAACCATAGCCACAGACATGTGGCTAACATAGAGTGATGAGCTAACCATAGCCACAGACATGTGGCTGACATAGAGTGATGAGCTAACCATAGCCACAGACATGTGGCTAACATAGAGTGATGAGCTAACCATAGCCACAGACATGTGGTTGACATAGAGTGATGAGCTAACCATAGCCATAGACATGTGGCTAACATAGAGTGATGAGCTAACCATAGCCACAGACATGTGGCTGACATAGAGTGATGAGCTAACCATAGCCACAGACATGTGGCTAATATAGAGTGATGAGCTAACCATAGCCACAGACATGTGGCTAACATAGAGTGATGAGCTAACCATAGCCACAGACTTGTGGCTAACATAGAGTGATGAGCTAACCATAGCCACAGACATGTGGCTAACATAGAGTGATGAGCTAACCATAGCCACAGACTTGTGGCTAACATAGAGTGATGAGCTAACCATAGCCACAGACATGTGGCTGACATAGAGTGATGAGCTAACCATAGCCACAGACATGTGGCTAATATAGAGTGATGAGCTAACCATAGCCACAGACATGTGGCTAACATAGAGTGATGAGCTAACCATAGCCACAGACATGTGGCTAACATAGAGTGATGAGCTAACCATAGCCACAGACTTGTGGCTAACATAGAGTGATGAGCTACCCATAGCCACAGACATGTGGCTGACATAGAGTGATGAGCTAACCATAGCCACAGACATGTGGCTAATATAGAGTGATGAGCTAACCGTAGCCACAGACATGTGGCTAACATAGAGTGATGAGCTAACCATAGCCACAGACATGTGGCTGACATAGAGTGATGAGCTAACCATAGCCACAGACATGTGGCTGACATAGAGTGATGAGCTAACCATAGCCACAGACTTGTGGCTAACATAGAGTGATGAGCTAACCATAAGAAGAAGAAGTGAAGAACTAATTGAACAGATGGTGGGGCTTGAATACCCGGCTGCCATAATAAGATTCACAGCATAGCTGACTTGACTCTGACACTAAGTTCATCGTTCGCCATACGACGCCGTGAAGCAAGTTATGTTGACTTTCTTTATAAGCTATGTTGACATTTTAGCGAGTTTTATTGGCGTAACAGCGCCCTCAGTTGACACAGCGGGCGTGTCTAGTTACCGACTCTACGTCGGCTCTACATTGAGCAGTAATGTGTTACGACGAATTGTTACGCATCTCGTAGGCCAAGACCAGTGTGTTGTGCGGTGCGGCGACGTCAAAGCCTCCTGACTAATTTATTATAAACAATATCAGTCGCACGTGATTTGCATTGTGACTTAATAATACTGATTATAAACAAGTATTTGTAAACAGTATTACAGTGAGTGTTACTATACATCCTATGGAGGGACCGAGTCACAGTGTTGTCCAGTATGCATATGTCATGCGACATGGACAACTATGAACATTCTAAATCTACCTTCTGGTGCTAGAGACGCTGCCTAAGTGACTACACTTCAGACATCGTTAAAGACACGTCTCTTCCATATAGCGTTTAGAACTCTGTGTGGTCAGCTGAAGTGATATTTAAATGAAGTTGACTATATACATGTTTTTAACTACGTTAATAATATTTTAAAAGTTTGCCAGTCTTCTTAATCGTGCTGCATGTCTATTTTTTCCAAAGTCAATTTAGTATTGCGTTTAACTTATTTATTGTATTGAATTA
Organism: Ridgeia piscesae; assembly: GCA_025642075.2. NCBI lineage: Eukaryota > Metazoa > Annelida > Polychaeta > Sabellida > Siboglinidae > Ridgeia > Ridgeia piscesae. The sequence goes on along the minus strand of JAODUO010000313.1, from coordinate 98,042 downwards.
ACTTATTTATTTAACTTATTTAACTATTATTAGCTGATATATATATATATATATATATATATATATATATATATATATATATATATCAGCTAATTAATAGTAAATAAATATGTTAAATAAATATGTTGAAATAAGTTAAATAAATAAGTTAATTCAATTTTTTGACATGTTAAATGCAATATATATATATATATATATATATATATATATATATATATATATATATATATATAAAGTAAATACAATATATATATATATATATATATATATATATATATATATATATATATTATGTATTTACTTTTTATATTGTTAGCATCTGACTAGTAGAGTAACAATTATTAGGTTTTATATTAATAGATAAATACTGACAGTTGGAAACGACCGCCCTATGTTGTTGATTGCGGTAGTTTGACCTGCTGTAATGACACATTACCTTTCTGTGTGAAAGCTAAGACGACCGGTATCATCCGGTCATCGTCATTTGTAACCCTCGCGATAACCTTTGTTGACCGTGGCGCCTCTCTGCGGTAGGACTGCGCTCATCCTGGCGGCGGAATATGGCAACCCGGACGTATGTGATCTGCTAGTGCGGCGAGGAGTCGACCCTTCCTTCGTTGACCACCAGGGTAACCTAGCAACGAGTTCAGAGTTCAATGGATACTTAAATTGAACATCTCATACTATGACCTATATAAACAGTCAACCTTTTTACCAAGATCCTTTATCAGTAACAAAATACGACCCCCTTCCATGTAATTTTTATTATCTTTAAATATTAGTGGCATTGTTGAACGTTTTACTTAAGTGGATTAGGGCGTCATATAAGTTATTATAAATATTGATGAAAATTGAAGTAAATTTAAAACTGTACCTCTGCCTGTGTTTCAGGCCACGACGCTGCCTGGTATGCCAACCAGGGCTGTCACAAAGACGCGACAATCAGAGACACGATAGAGAAAGCTACGTTGACACCATGTCTGTATACGATTGGTAAGTGGTCGATGTTATTTAAAACGCACTGTCCACAATTGACCGTGCAGTAATTTGTAACAGGAAGGCTGCTCTTCAGAACGTAGGAAAGTTGAATATCAAAATGTATTGCGGTTAACTCTGACGTTTGTTTTCACACTGGATGTGTTGTTTACCATTTGAACGTGTTGCAGGCGGAATCTTTCAAACTGCGAACATTGCTCCGAGCTTAATAAAGTAACTAAACATAAACTGGCACATTCACACACAAACACACACACACAAACACACATACACACACACAAACACACACACACAAACACACACACACAAAGACAAACACACACACACACACACACACACAACACACACACACAACACACAAAACACACACACACACACACAACACACACACACACACACACACACACACACACACACACACACACACACACACACAAAAACACAACACACACACACACACACACACACACACACACACACACACACACACACAAACACACACACACAAACACACACACACAAAGACAAACACACAAAGACAAACACACACACACACACACACACACACACACACACACACACACACACACACACACACACACACACACACACACACACACACACACACACACACACACACACACACACACACACACACACACACAACACACACACACACACACACACACACACACACACACACACACACACACACACACACACACTTGCACACATTATGTATCTTACCTACCATTACACCAAGCAGAACGTTGCCACTGTAAATGATACGTTTAAGGAGCAAGATGCAAAGACAGTCCACAACCAGGCGCTTTTCGATAGTCTAACTCGCATATCGGTGATCCTCTGTGGCAATGTTTAAGCATGACACAGCCGTCTACCGTTAACTCAATTGTTCCTGTGTGTTCCCAGGTCCCAGGACATCCAGGACACAGCAGGACGCACAGACTCGTGTCATTGTGAGTAGACACCACGGGACCGTTTCACTAAGATTAAGAGCCCTTAGAAAATATTCCCCATTAAGCAAACGTTGTTACAGTTAAAGAGTTTTTTCTTCAAAATGCAAGTATCTACTGCCATGTTACCGGGGGCAATATATCCAGACACACCAGTGACAATGTCTTGCTAGACCGTCGTAACGTTGACAGTGTTTGGGTATACAAGATCGCTGTTAAGAACGAAAATTGATTTTAAAGTGAAATATCAGGTTTAAAAGCTCTTAACAAAGTTATTGAAATGGTCCCCCAAACGTAGCAGTGCGGTTGTCGATGTACGCTACGTGTGAACTGACTACAGACAGTGGTGGATATTGATAGGTAGACAATCCTTGCGCAGTATTTACAGTATAGCTTAATACTTCACACATACATAGAGGTCGTGTTCGATTAACCATGTCTGTAAGCAGTCGTTACAACTACATACAGTGGTATATAAAATAAATCTGTGATATGTGTAGCCAGTGTGTAACGTATTGCATTATGAACATTGAAATCAACAGCTTAAAGCGATGGTTCATTTTAGATTACGATCTTATGACTACAACATACACGCTGAAGATTTACTGCTGCCATCAGCAGTTTAGTTACTCTATTAAGCTCGGAACAATGTTCGCAGTTAGAAAGATTCCGCCTGCAACACGTTCAAATTGTAAACCAAACATCTAGTTTGAAAACAAAATTGATTGGCAATAACTCCGAGGCTAGCATAGTTAACCTCAATACCCTTTTTATGTTTAACTTTCCCACGTTCTAGATAGCAGACTTCACGTTACGAATTACTGCTCGGCCAATCCTGGGCAGAGGAGATGGTACCCTCCCTTTAACAATAACAATGCCGTGGTCGGAATCTATTCTACCCGGTCCGTAAACCCTGATTGCAGGGAAGCATCCCCGAGGAATCTTCTGGAAGGGACGCGGAGGAACCGGGGACAGATGGAACCTGTCACATACCCGCGCCCAGGGCAGAGGAAGCCCTGGAGCAGACCACCTACGTCACTTCATCGCCGCCCGTAATATTGTCGAGTGCACCACGTGACCAGGCGTCATCCTACGAGATCACGACTGTCGGGGGTCGGAGAGAGTTGCGTAATGTTGCGACATCAGAAACGGAGGACACGTCACTGGCGGAAACAGAACTTAAAGAAACTAGTAAGTATGTTTATCGCCCAAACTACAGTGTATGCGAGCATATAAGAAAGTAAATAATTAGTTTGTTTCCAATCACAGCAATTAAGAGTTACACATCCTATTATTAATAAATAAAACATTTTCAACATCTAAACAAGTAACCATGAGTGTTGGATGTAGGGGGTGAACAGAAGTGAAATACTTATAATTGTTATGTGGTTCACCCCCAGCCAGTGTAGGTACGTGTTAAATAAATACAACATGTTAAACAAAAAGAATTATAATTCCAACGAAAGATGCATTATACAGCGCTTTCACTACGTACTTTCGAGCCAGAACGTCCAAGTCCAGACTGAAGTTATAGACAATAGTTGGGATTTATAAAAAAATTATGAATAACTTTGATATTTAAAATGGTCTCTGTCCTCAGTTCGTGAGACGTAAATCAATTGCCATTGCTTTATATACACAGCCTACGTCATCGGTGAAGACGGTCACATGTACCAGGACGTCGCCTCCAGCCAGCAAGCGCCGAATCACGTGACGTCGAGCAACGCCTCCGGCCAGTTGACGTCAGAACAGCGGCCCGAAAGTACGTCACCCGTGGCCCCGGCGCGAACGAAACGACCGCCAGATGGCTCCATCATTCCTATGTCTGACGCGGGTTTGATAGATTCAAGCGAAGAATCTGACAGCGAAAATGACGTGGAGAAAACCCTGTCTCGCTGGCTCGACTACCGCGACTGCGCAGTCGTGCCAATATCCCAGCAGCACACCCCGACGAGTCTACGTAGGGACAGCGTGGGGGAAACGGGAGAAGGGAACACTACAGGAACTTCCCAACTCACCGACCCGCGTGAAGACAGCGAGGCGTCTTTCTCGGACGAAACAAACGTACATCGACCCGAAGCTTTCTCTTTCGAATCACTAGAGGGCGCCATTGTGCCCCTAGCGGAAGCAGCAGACGACGGGCTGGAGGCCGAATGCTCTGCGTCAACGCAGGTGGGAAACGCTCCTGTGGTTTCGCCACTAGAAGGCGCTGTTGTGCCATTAGCGCAAGCACCAGACGAAGAAGGGGACGAGGCGGAAGAGGGTGGCGCCACCGTGCGGCGTGTGTCGGTGGCTAGCGAGTCGCGGACAGTGTCAAAGAGAGACTCTTCAACGGAGGTAGACGGAGACTACAGCAAGGACATCGCCGGCATCGTCGAGCTCCTGGTATATTACATTATATTTACTCTGACTGCTGTTGCTAATAGTACTTTCGCTTTCAGTATAGTAAATCAGTAATAAATAAGTAAATTATGTGGCGCCAATATCCTTAGATTGCGAGCTCAGTGGCGCAACAAAACCATTCTTACGGGCAGGGGCAGTACAAAAAAGCTACTGTCATTGTACATTATATTTACTCCGACTACTATTGCTAATAGTACTTTCGCTTTAATTTTAATAAATATAAAACTTCTATTGCGCCGATATCGTCAGAGTCCGAACTCTGTGGCGCCACAAAACCATTCTCATGGTGAAGGGCAGTTCAAAAGTGGTCATCACTTGGGTGGGTGCGCTAAGTAGCTATGGGGAGAAGTGAGATTAAAAATAGGTTTTCAGGTGACGGCGAAATGTGATAACATTTTCTGCTGATTTAACGTTGTCAGGAAGTGAATTCCACAGAGTCGGCGCGGCGACTGAGAAAGCTCGAGTTCCGGCCTTTGTCTTGACTCTGGGTACAGCAAGTGAAGTTGAGCTGACGACCGGAGCTGTCTGAGCTATCGTACTGGGGGGCTTGTAGTGGTCAATTGGTGTGGACCTGTACATGTGTGTTGAAGATTATCGTGGGAACCGTTATCTTTATAGTCATTATGTACTTTATTTGTGATATACTATACATGAAAAACAGAAAGCCTGAAATATACGAGCTATTAGACCTATAAAATAACCATTTATGCAATGGCAATACAATAATGGTCGTTGTGTCAGAATCTGAAGGCGGACAGAGACCTACTGGCGACACTTCTGGAGAAGCTGACGTCAGAGAAGAACGATGCTCTGCAGACGGCCCACCGATTGATACAACTACTCCGCCACCACATGACCGTTGGATCCCCGCACGCGGAGGTAGGGACGTGTGACACACATCGTTACTTCCCGATATGTTTCCGAGTACAAGCTTAGCTAATGGCCTACATCTGTAAGTTAAAAACAAAGTCGGTGACAGGCCACAGAAGGCAATGACGTGTGCATCCACCAGGTGTCGTACTCAACTGTTGACGGTGTGGCATAAATAATCGTAAATTCAGTCCTCGAGCGCCAGGGGTCGCTGCTACTGATTACGGCAATACCATCCTCTTTTATGTTCGGCCAAAGAAATCGCTCATAAGGAGTATGGTCGACCTCCGTTCATGAGATGATAATTTTGGGTGATTTCAGCCACACGCTGTTCATGCTATATGTAATGTTGGAATTTAGAAAGAATACACAAAACCGTTTGAATACACCAAATTTTTAATACACAAAACCGTTTCGCTGCTCGTGCGGTTGTGTTGTACTAATTTCCAACGCAACGGGCTCATAACAACAGTATCGGGAAGGATGACACAACAATACGTGTAAGTAATACAACTACATGATAATAGAAATAGTAAGAAAATACATTCATAAAAACCACACAACATCACACATACCAGTCGTCATCCGTTATAAATATTAATGTTTTAACAATGTACGTCTAAAAGGTCTCAATCTCAAGTTGATTAAATTAAATACAATATTGTTGAAAATAATGTAATTATAAAAACAATAAGAATAATAATAGCATAAAAAGCACTCAATAATTATCGAATATTCCAGGCAACATATAATATGAATAAAACATGTTTTGCAATTACAGATCTAAAAATTTCAGTTTTTTAAAATATATCAAATGCTAGATTACTTAAATATAATGTGCTAAAAGTTGTCATACATCTGTTCAAACCAGAGTGCTTTCTATTGTTGATTCTGTTATTGGGTGGACTGGTCGTTATGCAGGATTCTCTCTTTCATTCTCCTCTTTCTTTCTCTTCCATCTTCCTTTCTCGCCCCCATTCTTTCCCCCCCCTCTCTCTCTATCTCTCCCTCTCTGTCTCTCTCTCTCTCCCCCCCTCTGTCTCTTTATCCGTCTGTCTCTGTCTTTCACTCACGCACTCTCGCTTTCTCCTTCTCTCTCTCCACCCCTCCCTCTCAATCCTCTCTCTCTCTCTCTCTCTCTCTCTCTCTCTCTCTCTCTCTCTCTCTCTCTCTCTCTCTCTCTGTCTTTCTCAATCTCTCTCTCGCTAGCTCTCCAATGGCAGTAGTGGGTACAGTAAATATGTACTTTTCAGTCACCTCGGGATCACGGAACATTCCTCTACCCACGTAACCACGCACCACGGGGTCGGACCGCTGAACGTCTGGACGAGAAGGAGTTGCAGAGTGTCTACACCATCCTAGGTACACACGACTTCCAACATACGAGTCTCCCATCTCGTTGTAATGCAATTCAAAACGCACTTCCGGTTACTCCATTTTCGGCAGCAATTTTTCCCATGTTTCGCCTCTCGCATTTCAGCCTGTGCTAATATAGTTAGATTCTTTATTTTGGTCTCCCCCCATACACTGCTTACGAGTACCCTCATTTGTCAAACCTATCGTGTTACGTGACTTCTCCTACTTATATGATGTGTCCGAAATCTGACAATTTACTTAAACTTCTACAGCGCCTATATCCTTAACAAGGTCAAGCTCAGAGGCGGAACAAACAAATCATTTGTCAGTCATACACGGGAACAAACAAAAGTTGTCATTGGAGCATAGAACCGCCGAAAATGTATGCTGGTTATGATGTAAAAACGTCACCACCAGTTTGAGTGTCCATCTGCGCTGTTAAAATATCGCAACATAAACGCTGTCAACATACGTTACCAAGATATGAAAGTTAATTTATGTACAATTGGTGGGTTTGACTTCTCTTTCAGATGACCTGCAGAACAACTGGACAGTGTCCAACGTTTCCACTTTCGACTCTGTGATGGGCGACTGCACGAGACTTGACCAGCACCTGTTGCGTCTGCAGGACAACATCCGGGAACTCAGGACGCGCTGCACGGCGCCAATCAACGTTGCGCGGGTGTCGATGCTGCAGGACGCGTGCGCGAGACTTCAGCGAGACAGCACGAGACTGGCGGAGAACGCCGCCGGTCTGCGCGAAGGTCGACACGCCGTTCTCGGCGTTACCGAGTCGGAATCTCAGGACACGGACTCGAGCGAGACGACAGTGATCGACTCGTACTTGGACGACTCACGGACCTCGGACATCGATCTATACACAGTTCGACAAATTAATTTCGATTCCCCATCGCTGTCACCACGGCAACAGTTCCTGTCCGGAAACAGCCCGGTAACCATGCCAACGCCTTACGAAAATCCGATGACACTACATCGAAGCGAACTTGACGATTTCAAGTTCACCTGCACCACTCTCGACGCTGCCGAACACCAGAAAGGGGATCACGCTAGCCACGGTGGCGACACCTGCCGGTCGCTGCCTGACGTGACTCTCGATGCCCGCCCGTGTCGGCGCTTCACCGTTGCTGGTGACGTTACCGGAAATGTCACGCCGTGGAGGTCCACTGGACCGGGACTACGGGAGCGAGCGAGGAGCTTCAGCGACCGCGACCAACCAGTGACGTCAGCCATTTACCGGACACAAATCCGAAGTCTGACGGCCCCAGACCAAAGTCATGACGGTTCCCCCGAATGTGGTCTAGCATCACCACCAGGCGTCGCCAGCACTGTCAGCGCAGACGTAGAACGTGCAACTCTTTCGTGTCGTGCTACAATTTCGGGGGGCGAAGACGATGACGCCGTGGTTTACGTCACAGAAGGAGCACGCGCCAGCACAACAACGGGAGAACGGGAGGCGGAGCAAGGAACAGCAAGATCCCCGGGAGTCCACGATGGGATAAAAGACAAGCTAAACGGGAGGTTCGTTGATGTGAACAGTGATACCCAATCTTTGTTGTATGAAGACACGAAATCGAAGGAAAACATGTCGCCGCCGCGTTCTGTTGTGGCAGTGACACAGGCGTTACGCAGTCGACTCGAAACTACGAAGCCAGAAGACGAATCAGCCGACGAGCAACGTAGTCCGCTTGCATGGGACGAAACGATTACGAATTATAAACCCTACGATGAAGATTTCACCGCTGAAGACGACATCAACATGGATGCTGTGTTGCTCGCCTTCGACAAGATTGATGACGCCTGTCAAACGATAGACACAGAACCGAGTGACAGCGCTGAGACCAGTCATCCGAACGTGGTCGAAGCGGCTGTGCAATGTTGTGACCACCATTCGCTAGATGGCAGCATAGACGTAGATCTACAAAACGCACTGAGCACCTTACGAACGGAACAGGCGGTGAGTGAACGACAACAATACAGACATATATATATATATATATATATATATATATATATATATATATATATATATATATATATATATATATATATATATTCTAATAAGTTAAATTCACAGCTTAACAGAAACGATCGGATAGTGTAGTAATTGGCACACATACCTGGCAAACTGGCGGCCCGGGCTCAGTTCCAGGCCACGGCAGGCATATTTGGTAAATTTTGTGTTAAAACCTGGCTCTCAACATTGTGGACTGTGTATCAGTCGTGCATCGGAAAATTAGGATAATGTCGGTCCCGTCTCAATCTGGGATGTAAAAGAACCACTGAGGACGACAAACACCCTGGCAGTGACCATCCTCAGTGCCAGTATAGAAAGGTCGGCGTAAAAGACCTGACAAGTTGAATCAGACCTCATTTGTTCATGACATTGTAATCACAGTACACACAGACCAGTCATGTAATAGAACCGTGCCGAGTGCTGGAAACAACTAGAACTAGAAATAAAACAACCGTTTAAAAAGTCCAAATATTACTTGGTGATCACATGTCATCTTAGATGTCGTCTTTGTGTATACACATAAACTGTAATGGTTTAAATTAATATACTTTTTGCCAAATATACTAGTAGTGTCTTATCTGACGACGTCGTGTTCCGCCAAGTCGTAGCGAATCTTCCTTATGTATTTAACGGGAGGGCGCCAGATCCTCTACAAAACATGGCAGGGCAGTAATGTGTGACTGGAGGCTGCTGTCTCGAAACTAGAAACATCGACGTTTATTGCGGTTAACTCTGCTCGCCTCGGCGTTATAGGGCCTGCAAGTGGGTCACGATACATGGCGTGACTCCGCGCGACTGTAGCTTATTGGGGACTACGCGAGACTAATTGGGGACTGGACACAAGAATAATATTCTAACGATGGATGACAGTTGTAGCTTCCGACTGATGAATTCAAGGAAAATCATTTCATAAATATCTTGTGTTATACGTTTCTTATTTTAAATGTCCGATTTAATATTGAGTTTACCACACTATCATAGACACATAGCGATTTACGTAGTGCAGATAATCGACACGATGCTAGGCTGTATGTGTCTTTTACGGGATTTGCGTTTTACATTGCTGTACATTGTGGTTTCGATAAACACTTATATCTGACAAGTTGTCTAAATGCACATAATCATAACACATGTATACGTTTGGCACAAACAGGTTGTACTGCGCGAAAACTGGCACTCTTCATTATTAGTCAAGATCGCCAAACACAAGTACTTGCCGCTATTGTCATGGCAACCAACATAATAATCGATTAAAATTCATGATTTCCGTGATCATTGACACTTGCAAAATGTTCCACTGCTTTTGCTTGTAATAATCCTTCGGACAATATAACTGAAATACGCTATTTCGGGACAGTTCGATTATTACGACCAAAACATGGAGTATATGGACCTCCTGCCCCCAACTGCCCCCAGCCTCGTTTTCGCGCGCGAGACTTGCACGCCCTATTGCCAATTGACTTTGTTTTGAAACTGGATGTTTTGTTTACCATTTGAGCGTGTTGCAGGCGGAATCGCTCAAACTGCGAACATTGTTCCGAGCTTAATAAAACAACTAAATTCAAACCGGCAGGTAGCAAACCTTCAACATGAAGTCGTGACTTACGAATGTAATATTAAATGGAAAAAATGAAACCTAGGAGCTGCCGCCCTCACTTTAAAGCCCGTCAATAAGTGGGCGTTGACATCTACCCAGCTCCTAGTGAGCAGGTCCACTTTGTCTAGCACCACCACGAGTTGACGCAACTAGTGAATGTTCAGATGGCACTCGAGTGATGATAGTTGACGTCAGTCGTGTGATTCTGTTACAGGACATGCAGAAGCGTTATGAAGACGTCGTCAAGACGTACCGCTCTCACCTGCTGGCGGCCGTCCAGGTGAGACATAACATATCCACGTGTTGTCCGGCTATCACAAAACAAACATGGCGTCAACAGCAACATAATTGGCAATAGCTACTTGCTAACCATTCACGTATAAATGCCCATTTTGGTTGCTCTTATGTGAAGAAGGTTTGGGTTAGCAAGAAGCCAGAATGGGCTGCACTCACGCAGTACATTGTGGGACAGGGTCAATTACTCTTTCGCATTGCGATATCCGCCAGCAGTGAACAGATTTATTATATTTTTTAATATGTTATACGTGTATCTGAATACGTTGGCTGGCTTTGCTGGTTAGACAAGAAAAATATGTCATGTGTTGCCGTCCAATTAAAATCACACATTCATATATAGATTGGAGTGACTAGTCAGAGGATACTAGGTAACGTAGACGTAAACATACTGATAATCTTTGTATTGCTGCTGACTGAATGTTTATTGAGATTCTCGCCTGTTTCAGGGGAGTTTGGACGAAGACGTCAAAGCAGCGCTAATCAACATCATTAAACTGAGGAGTAAATAGCGTTGTGACGTCACATCGGAAGTTTGACGATCAATCCACCTTTTTGGTTAGCGAGCCACAGTATATACGTATTGTAATTATTGGTGGGTGGGTGTAGATACGATACAAATATAGACATTAATTTAACGAATCAATATTGTGTGTGCGTGCGTACGTGCGAGCGCGCGGGTGTATATGTGTGTGTGAGTGTACGTGTGTTTGTGCCTATAACAAGGTGCGACCAAATTTATCCGTGTTATTGATGGCCTAATCAAGTGTTATTCAACAGCATCATTAGTGTAAATCTATATAGCTTTAGTTCGGATGGGTATATTAACCACTTAGCCTTCTTAAAATACCGTAGACTCTTAGTGAAATCATAACGTTATTTGAAATGTAATTAGCATAACACAAACTTACTATTAGGATGCCGACATATCGCTGGCCGTTCCTTTTCTTATATTCACATTACATACATAATCTTATATATTCTTGTTACTTTTCTTATAATAATGTTAACGTTGTAATAAGTAGAAACGCAAATCATTAAATCAACTAATAACAACGAAATTGTGTCGGTTTTTGTGATTCTTTTGTTGTCAGTCCCAAGGTGGTACATTCTGTGCTTATGTTCTAAGATAATATGAACAATTACACAAAACTTGCAATGTAATAATTGGGTACGTAAAAGTTGAACATCGCCTGTAATGTCAACAATTATGAATTTCTAAGGCGGTGGCTATAACGGAAATCAATATACGTTTAATATATTAATAATGTTTTTAATAATCCACTTAATTATTCAAGTATAAAACAAGGGTTGAAACATGTATTACACTATAGAATGTAGGTGACAGTATTTACATAACGGTGGTAAATAACGAAAATCACCCATAGTGGAGCAGAACCAAACGGGAAATTTGAGACGAGAGAACTGCTTACACAACTACACTAGATGACGATATTGACAAATGGACAGAACGACGCGAAGTAAGTCTCTCTGTACGTGCAGGCATGAGCAGTATGCCAACTGTGTGTACATTCCCCACTCTCCAAACTCTCGCCGCTATCCTACGTCAATAAGTATGTACATTTCTATGGCACCCGCATCCTTGTCACGCCTCGTAACCGTGGCATGCACGCATCGCTAAAATTACTTTCGGTTTAAAAAAAATAAAGACACTCTTGTGATGCTCACATTTTAAAATAATTATACTAGTTGCATGAGTATTATATTGATTCTTTGTTTACACGTAAAACAAATATGCAAAAAACAATAGTTGTTGATTTGTTAATGCTGTTGTAAACGTCCTTAAAAGCTAGTTGAGCAATTAATGCAGTACTATTTTCCGATATCGTCAGCTCTACTAATTAACATATCATAACATAACATACGGATCTATACTATAGTTCCCCAGTCCAATATAACGCTACGTCACGCTTGCCGACCCCCACTGCGTGAGCGTGACGCAGTAGTACACATGAATGACGTAATTTATAAATGGCGCCCAAAGATCGGTTTGCAATCAAACGCAGAAACAACTATTGTCACACCTGGCAAGGGCATTGTGTCGATTCTGTTCGGATGATTTCTTTTCCTCCGCGTGCCAAACTAACTTTGCACAAACGAACTGCGTTCCAATGTTGTGAACAATAGACGGAACGTATCCCTCGTTATTGCTGTAATAAACAGCTCCTGTCACTGAGAATAAAAATGGAACATCGGCGGTTGTATGTCAGTTAAACGCATTTTTATTTTTGTACAAATACTTATCTCGTGGTACACAGCGAAATTATTGGTATGTGGAGTAGGCCCTATGTACAAATATTGCATGGACAATGAACTAGTGCCATTTTCAGATGACAGTGGGCGGGCCGCCGAATGGACTTACAAAAGGTGTATATGATGGTGCAGTAATGTACTGGTGACAGTTTGTCCGTACATATGTGATTACGTCACTGGTTTATGCGCTGTTCGTGTCCGAGTAAACATTCCGCATAATCATTATATACAAAATATGAACATAAAAGTTGTCTACAGAGATCAGTCGTGTGCGACCGTGATTATAAGATAGCGACTAGTGGTCGACCCACAGTCTGTGATATATAAAATGTTTTCACTTGCAACATCGCAAATAAAACATCTGCCTTTGTCGCGTCACTCCGGACATCAATACCAAAACGTATGATTCCCGATAATTCATATCATGTCCGCGTGCTGTATGCACAGCAACGCGTCCGTCATTCGGCTCCTTATCACGTAAGTAACCATGACAACCAAACAGTCGGCGCTTGTAGCGTATCATATCACGTAAGTTCTTCGAAAATGGCAAATAGGGCGCTCACAGCTTACCCTTAAAAGTCGAGATCTGGGCGGATTATCCCGCAGACAAAGACGGATAATCTCCTCAACGTATACGCTCTGACAAAGTATTGCAGCGAACGTGTGTTAGAAATATCAGCTACATCTGCCGCCGAGAACCGGACGGTGACGAAAGTGAATAGACTTCTTGTGTATATACACTCTCAGGAACATATTGCGTCGGACGAGTCTCTTGCCAAATCTTAATGTCAGATTTGACGTAACATGATCCGTATCGATATTGGGGCGAGACGTTTGTCCGACACGTGTTTCTATGGAGACGTTTATCGCGTGATGTGTGTCGTTATGGCGGTCATTGTGGACATCGTCCACTGGTAGCACTGATGTGCACATGTAGTTGGTAGCATGGATACGCGTGTACATCCACGGACGTGCAAATTTACTGGTAGCTCAACGGTGTACGTCAACATATAGCATGACACTGCACATCCAGCGGTAGCCTGAATGCGCTCATCTGCTAGTAGCGTGGAGATGAGTCCACTAGTAGCACAGTCATAGAGCTACACTCCCACTGATGCAAAAACATATATCATTTAGGTTAAAGGACACGACATCGCTTCCACATTGTCTAAAGGGACAAGGCGGTTCCTTGTTGATTGTGTTTCGTCTCTGATTCACCGCACGGCACTGCGGTTTCCTTGCGACTACGAGGCAACCCACCTCCTCGGTATAGGCCGTCTCACTGTCTGGTTGTCACCTCCCTAACATATGCCTTCGCTCACCCAACACACTCGTTTCGCTACACGAACGCGCTTCCATAACTATCTGACTCTTCCCTCTCTCGCGGCAGTCGTGACTCGATCCAACCCGTGTGCGTGGCGTCTCACGACCGCTTCTGGTATTCATAACGTTCGCCTGTCAACAGTCTACACAAGACATGTCGACAGGTCCGCCTATGTGAAGAGATTCCTGGCCGTCTTTGGCTTGGCGGCGCGGCGTGTAGTGCCGTGGCTGGGCGTGGCGCGAGTGTCGGCCGTGAACACGATGCCGCTGTCGTTGTTGGGACGAGGCGGCGAACAGCAACAGTCGTCAATGTCTGTCTCGAGGGAGAACGTGTCCAGACAGAGCAGGTCCGGCGCCGAGTTGGACATACGCCGTCGGTCGGGTGTGAGACGGGGGCAGGACGGCGTCGGCGCCATGCCGGCCCGGCTCCACTGGCCGGACCGGGCGCGGCATTGACGGAGGTCTCGCCGCGAGCGACTCCGACGGCCGGGGTCGACCCAGGTTCCGGGCGTGCTGCGGGTGTAGACGGGACGACAGACGCAGTCGCGGCCCGTGCCACGCTGTCGCACGTGACCCCCGCACACCAGACACGTGTCGCCGTCGTCGTCGTAGTCGTTGTCGAGTTTGTCGCCGCAGCTGACGTCGTCATCGTCATCGTAAGGGGAGCTGCACAGGCCGCTGTAGTCTTCGTTGTTGTGACGATTCTTGTTCATCGTGCGCTGCTGTCTGCGCACGCTGCCGTCAGGGGCGCTGCAGTCGTTGCGGAAGCGGTTGGAGTGTTTGTCGTTGGTCTCGTTCTCGTACTGCAGGTTGTTGACGACTTGCCATTGGTCGTACTTGCCTTGCAAGTGGCGGCGCCTGGTGGTCAGAGCAGAATGAAGCACATTATTCGTGTGGTGTAATACCATGGATGATAGAATGAGCACCGACTGAGTGCCTGAGTGAATAGGACAGGGAGAGGGAGAGGGAGAGGGAGAGGCAGAGGCAGAGGCAGAGGCAGAGGCAGAGGCAGAGGCAGAGGCAGAGGCAGAGGCAGAGGCAGAGGCAGAGGCAGAGGCAGAGGCAGAGGCAGAGGCAGAGGCGGAGGCAGATTTTAATATTGTGGTCATAGAAGGCTATGGCAATCACGTAACTCCCCAGGCTCCGTCGTCAACGCGCGATCGCCCAATCATTCAATTACCTCGACTTCAGTCGCATCAATTTGGCAAATGCTTTAACGATAATTATAAATGTTATTGTGTCCTTTCCAATAACGACATATATGCATTATTTATAGTTCTAGTGGTGGCATTTTGCAGAGCTATAAATGAGGATGTTAAGAGTATGTAAAATACGACGTTGATTTTTTATGACAACATTTTGCTTGTTGAGTTCGCCTCTTTCTTTCTTTCTTTCTTTCTTTGTTATACAAGAACGCCTGTACCCTTACGAATACAGCAGTACTCCTGTTTCCATACACAATTTCGTTCAGTGTGGCGTCTTCTGACCACGAATGTGGCCAGTGGTCATCCCGTAGTGGACAGTGTTACAGTAGGTGTTTACTGGTCACAGGACCATTTTCATATTTGTGCACAAATGTGGACACGTCATTGGTCCGAATATACATCTTGATAACATTTTCGTGGCTGTATTTATAAATAAATAACACATTTAGAAACTAAATTAAAGACCCATAAAATGTATAAGTTTGTATTGCAAAACGTCTTTCTTGAATGGTGTATGAATTAGACCTCTTTACTAACTTTAGACACAGTTGCTTTTAGCTAACTGTAGCACTGTACAACAGCAGCAGTTTGTACGTGACAGCGAATGTAAACGGAACAAATCAGTTTGTACGTGACAGCGAATGTAAACGGATCAAATCAGTAACATTTAGCATGAATTATTCAGCAGCACTACAACAATAACGTGTTGAGCGGTTGTTGACGAACGTAACAACACGTCGCGTGCCACAGCGGAAGTGACGTCATGCCGATTGACCATGCTCTTAGTACGATCTGCTACATCATTTACTGGCTACACGGAGACAACAGCATACAAATTAACAGCACCGGTAAGCGTGTTAGTTCACTTGAGAATAGTAAATAATCCCAATTGCTCAAGGGAGATTCACAACGCAGGGTACACAAAAACAAATTATCTTGGAGAGAAATGTTGCTTAAAGTGAATGTGTTTGTATGCGAAGAGACGTCCACACATTTTTACAAATGCTTCCCACGAAGACTTACTTCAGCGAACTCAATTGTGTTTTCGTAATTGATATAGTTGAAGAAGAGATACAAACGAATGCGTTCGCCACTTCATTTGGAATAATTGGTCTGACATTTACGTTTGTGGATGCAAACAGAACTACACATTCGTCGTTGCATGACAACTATCAGGTGATAGTAAATTTTCGGTTGCGATCCAACAAATATCTACAGTAAAAAGTGCGATCAACAGATTACTTACGCGAAGAGCGACGAAAGAAAAAACAACCTGCTTTTGATGTAATTTACGTAGATTTCCCCAGAGAGTATTTTGTCACCGTGATTGTTAAGAGATAGATTGATTCCCGAGTGCAAGAACTGGGCGATGAGATGTGATCATGATAGAAGTCTCCCGAGGAGATGATGCTGAAATGAAACCGTCCCAGATATGTTGATAGTTGATACGTGTTTTCGCAAGGACATTAAGTAATGGTCTGATTGATTATGCTGGTGGCCTCCTTAACATGTTTCATGGACACAAGTATTATTACGGCAATTGGAAGTTAAAATGACCCTTCTGTTGACAAAGTGAGTTAATTGTTCGTTCATTTGTTTTTCAGTCCATTAGCAACAAACGAACGAACAGTCAGGGATGGAGACATTCCACTTAGGTAGAGTTTAAACAAACGAACGAACAGACAGGGATGGAGACATTCTACTTAGGTAAATTTTAAACAAACGAACGAACAGTCAGTGATGGAGACATTCCACTTAGGTAGGTCTTAAACAAACGAACGAACAGTGAGGGATGGAGACATTCTACTTAGGTATATTTTAAACAAACGAACGAACAGTGAGGGATGGAGACATTCCACTTAGGTAGGTTTTAAACAAACGAACGAACAGTCAGGGATGGAGACATTCCACTTAGGTAGAGTTTAAACAAACGAACGAACAGTCAGGGATGGAGACATTCTACTTAGGTAGATTTTAAACAAACGAACGAACAGTCAGGGATGGAGACATTCCGCTTAGGTAGATTTTAAACAAACGAACGAACAGTCATGGATTGAGACATTCCACTTAGGTAGATTTTAAACAAACGAACGAACAGTCAGGGATGGAGAATTCCACTTAGGTAGATTTTAAACAAACGAACGAACAGTCATGGATTGAGACATTCCACTTAGGTAGATTTTAAACAAACAAACGAACGAACAGTCAGGGATGGAGACATTCCACTTAGGTAGATTTTAAACAAACGAACGAACAGTCATGGATGGAGACATTCCACTTAGGTAGATTTTAAACAAACGCGTCAAATGTTAACGGTTAGTGACTGGGCATTTCTCTAAGGCAATGCACAAATAAAACGTGTCAACAGTAGGGGTACATGCAACGTGTTTACTGGGTGATCTCCCGAGTTAGTGCGGAACTCAGATTGGGGGGGGGGTAACATGCAGAGTATTTGTAGAATTTTGAGATTTCCCTCCACCTCTGGGTACATCAGTGGTCAACTAAGAAGGAGACAGGAAGACTGAGCTGGGATACAGACCCAGTCAGCCGTGGAACTACCTGCTTGCCATACCATCTAGTGTGTAAAGGACGGCAAGAACAGTTCTTCTGGAAGACTGATGAAGTAGTTGAAACGTCGAAAGTGTGTTTTAAATGTATAGTTGTGTGCCCCATGTTCTCCGTGTTTCATGTTGTACAGGGCGAGGGCCAGTTGAAATACTGATGAATCGTTCTGGTAGAACATTCTTTCCATAGGGTTCTGTCCTTAGCCGCTCTCTCGATGTCCACGCATGATCTGCTCATGTCCCTCAGCAATTTTCCTGCTGGCGTCCTTTCTACGTGATATGCCCATCTCAACCAACTTCCCAGGAACAACAATCGATTTTTTTAAAGAGAGATAGTATAAGGAGGAGAGGAAACAGGCAGGGAAAGTCTCACAACAAACAATAGATACCACCGGATATGACGTGCAAGCCGTTCACCCATTCTAGGTCGGTGCATTCTGGGAGATTACCGACGTGTCTAATCATAACAACGCTGATTAACAGTTAAATTCCGCATTATAATTTCGATATAGTTGGTCTGCTGTGATCTTAATTTGATTGTTTTTATTACTTGTAAAGCTAGGATCCCACATGTATGCGGGAGCGGACCGGGCAATTCTTTTGCGTGATGTCACGTTTCACATCCAATTCCTGCGTGAATACAGTTCGAATCGCCCCGAGGAACAATCCAGTTTGCCGCATCCGTGTTTACCAAACGCAACCCCGTAAATTCTTACCAAACTATTAAGAATGTCTTGCTACATTGATCAAATAATTTAATATTTTAGTCAAACTGTACGCACCCCATAACACAGCCCTATGCCGAATGTGGGTTTGTAAGCGAACTGAATTAGTTCTATTTAATACTTCCGGAGTAGCAACGTCGTCATACTTCCAGAATGCACCACGACACCTTGCCATTTGACCCAGGTAACCTCGTCAAACTCCCATAATGCACCATGCCACCTGACAATATCGACTGGTGTGTTCGCTGACTAGCATGCTGAGTGGTTGAAGCATTACCTGTATCTCTCCTTGCAACTTGTAGCAATCAGCGGACAACAGAGAAAGACACGAGTGTTACACGTCGTCCCACATCGTAACTGAGGCGGCGAAGGTTATTGGGCGAGAAACGTTGTAGTGGTGGTGAAACGTTACAGACAAGTGTGACCCGATGTTCTGTCATCACATGGGACCCAATAAGATCACGTGGCTTTGCTGCCCATTTGCGCCTTGTCTTCGGTTAGACTTGTCGTTATTCTAAACGGACACATCGCCGCCTGCTGTGGTTTTGTTACGTCAATTTGACTACATCGCTGGTAACTACTGTAACGCCTTGATTCGTTTGAGAAACAATTTGCAGGTTGTTGCAGTGACTATATTAATTTAAAAAATTAACATAAGTTCGATTATGTAAGCTACTGACATCGGCGTTTTTTTGGAAATGATCCCCCAATATGTGTCGCAAGATACAACACAACACCAGTGTTGCGTAGCCTGCATGAAAGAATCATACCCGTGGGCTAGTTGTTTTTTTATGATATTACTAATAGCTCTAGATTCAACCTATAACTGAGCGTTATACATGTTCCGGATGTTTAGCCCCGGTGTCAACGTACTGTGTGTTGGCGATTGTGCAGATGCGTTTCTGCGACGCGTGTTATGGCTAAGACGGATGAGACAAATTCTTAGCGGAACCACAATTAAACGTGTCGCCGAATCGTTGAACAATCAGTCTGACGCGCACGAGGGAGACGCGATCAATTACGTGTCTTGACGTCTACGTCACTATTTGAATGACGTCGCACAATGTAACACGTAAGCAGTGATACGTACCTCCTGTAGAGATAGATAGCGACCACTAGCAGCAGCAACACCAGCAGGATGGCGCAAATGAAGCCCAGGACGACGCCTAAAAACACAAAGGTCACATCCTGAATGCACTCTTCATGACGTCAGTTGCGTAGGCGGGCGTGATTAAACACAGTCACTTGATGTGGTTCGCTTGTAACGCAAAAACAACTATACATAATTCTATGAAACAATATTGATAGTAATAATGTATGATAAAATATAGTAATAATACTATAAAAGTATGATATATATATATATATATATATATATATATATATATATATATATATATATATATAATATATATATATATATATATATATATATATATATATATATATATATATATATATATATATATATATATATATATAATATTACAGCAGGATTGACACAATTATGCATAAGAGCATCAAATATAATCCACAAAACGAAAAGAAATGGTACCGGTAGCATCAATTTCATATGTACATTAATTACAATATCTAATTTGTGTGATATGCCTGACTACATCTAGATGATTTGAATTGCAGGGAAATTAAATCTTGCCGCCATGATGATGACGATGATATGTAGCAATGGCACAACACATATGATTCACTCCCTGTGGTGGTGAGTACAAATATAATGGTAGCATCGACTGTGGACTATAAGCAACAAGAGATCAAATCAAACGTTTTATCACGTACAACTCAAGTCGCAATATGCCAAGAAATTTGTTTCATTTTAGATAAGTCTACAAAATGATCAACAGCAAACCTTAGAACACTGCATACAGTTCTGTGTAATAACGCGTAGACTTTACGCGAGAAATACATGGTTGATTACGAAATGAAGGGAAGCGATAGATGACGTCACATGAAGCCCACGTGACCGTTTTCAGCCAGATTCAATGATACAATCCCTTTTAGTTTGCCGTCGTGCTGAGCAACAACCCCACGAGGGAACACAGTAACTCGTAATATTACGTATCCACGATTGCTTTCAGTGGCAATCGCCGGGATTAGATCTACGGTAACTACAGGCCGTTGGTATCTTGAGGGAGAGATTATGCAAATGCGTCGGCCGCAGTGCACCCTGGGGGATGCGCAGTCGAGGCAGTTCCGCTCTCGGCGGGAAGCAGTAGTCGTAACGAAGCGCTAACGGTGGCATCTGCTTCGGGTCACGGAGACTTCCGGTCGGTTTGACAAAGGCCGAAAGACGATGGCGTACGACGAAAACGAGAGTCAAGTTCCTCTTGTGTTATTTTGCTTTTAAAAACGGATGGTCAATATGTGTCTGTTTCTTGGGTTGTAGCAATTGACATTTGCAGACTCTCGTATCGTCTAGCTGCAGTGACTATGAGGCTAACCCGTCAATACAAATAACACTGTTAACCCAGACACGTCGGTCCCTCACGCATGCGTACGCACGAGGTTTCTGAATAAACGAATGATGTCCATAACGGCATACGCTAATTTCTGTTGTGGAAATTCTGTTCCAGTGAAATTATATTCGGCTACAGATGTTTCTAAGTAGTCGGGGTCCCGATTGAAGAGGTTGGATAGTACATCAAAATCACTCATTGTACAAGGTCGATGCGAGGATGTACTTTTTAAGATGTGTAATTGTCATAATCTTACACGAAATTGTGTGTGGTAACTGATATTTTAATATAATTTTATGTCCAAAAAAACAGAACAATATGAGACCTATATAAAAGGGTTTCAACAGATACAACAATTAATGAGTGGCCTCTTTGTTAACAAATGATTAGACAACGACACATGAAATCAAAGCTGTATTAAAATTATGCATTCAATTGTGGACGTGTTCTTGCATGTGTGTTTCTGATATGGGAGTGATTACAGTTCTGTGCCACACGCCGACAGAACGTTCTCTCAATCACGATTGTTTATACTGGTGTAGCGCTGTACGTGTCGACGGCAACTGTGTCTAGCGCAATTAGGACACGCCCACGTCGTCAGTTAAACGTCATTAACTACGCGGCCTGTCTAGGCGTGTCACACCTTAGGCCGTATAATAACAGGGTTGTTTGACTAGAGCGTGAGACAGCGTTCCCGGATGTGTCGATAAAACCCATGTTAATAATAAACATGTGATGATCTGCTTACAATAGGTGGCCACACTATAGACGCTTTGACTAATCCATTCCATTGTGACGTTGTCCATGCGTTCATTGCGTAACGGTTCTGCACAGTTAATCGTGGTTTTGTCGTTATATGTTTCAGGCAATCGTTCACTAGTTTAATATGTTAGTATTCTATGGAAATACACTTAATAATAATAATAACTTCTTTTGGGCAGGAGATGTGGTATGTCCAACTTTGTAAACTATATTAACATATAGGGGGCTTCCTATAAAACGTATACATGTGTAACATATAAACGTACTCTATGAGGAACGCTGTTCCGAAGAAGAAATTAAACGTATATTGTCATAGCTATCAAAGCATTGGGCACCCGGCAACTATTGTCATGCTAGTGAGCGATGGAGTCGACAATTCATCTGTTCGATTTGCCTTATCAAATCTATTATCTGAGTGATGTAACCACACTATCGAAAGCGGGATATACAGACAACACAAGTTATGTTAAGTGGAGGGAAACTTGACAGTATGGCACCAGAATTTACATTCACTTCTTAGAACTAAACGCATGTTGATGAACGAACTATCGTCGGTGATCACTTGCTTTATGAATTCTCGACTTAAGCTAGACTTGCTCCAAGTGTGCTACAATTCATTGACTTGCGCACACAGACACTGACAAATGTCATTGCTTGAGTTAGTCTTTAATTGCTTGATTAGCGCTATCATTGTATGACGTGTAGCCAGTGGTCGGTTGTGGGCACAAGACCCTGACACGTTCGTGGGCTCAGGAGACGAACCAGTGAAGGTAGATTGCAATTGAACAAAAACTAATTGGGCCAATGAAATATCATTGAAACTTAAGCAGTAGCCACCAGTGACCAAATCATAATGTCCTGTTTGCAGGGATTTGTGAATAATCAGTGTACGAATAATATGCTCGGGTATGTTCGTGGGCCCCTCACCTCCATAGGCACTAGGTTCGTGTCTCTGGTGCCTATTTGTTAATCCGCCACAGCCAGTAGCATTATTATACTGTGGTTTGACATGCATTATAATCGTTATACTTGCGGTATGATCGTTATACAAACATTGTAATTATTTAGAGTGATTTGCACTATGATTGTCCCACTTGCACTGTGACTGTTTGACTTGTACTATGACTATTTGCTGTGCACTGTGATTACTTTATGTGCACGGTGAATGCTTGACTCGCACTATGGTTACT
>JAODUO010000313.1:60000-70000 GCA_025642075.2 Ridgeia piscesae | reverse complement strand
TTATCTCCATTTATCTCCTGGTATTCCAGCCTGAGTGTTAAGAATAAGAACAGCTTACAGAAGATTTACGTGTCAGTTCAACAATAATTGGAGACACTCAGAGATATCACTAATTCTTGTGAAAAACAAGTTCTTATGGAGGTTCGTTCTGTTTTAGTCCGTGACTGTCATGTTCTGTATTCCATGTTTCAGACTCTGCGGTCGGGGCGTCGTTTTAGGTGTCCAGTGTGCAAAAATATATCATAAGAAGTTTCCTGTAAGATACGTTCATAAGAGTATTTGTTTTTACACATTTTGTACACAATGCCCGTCCAAACAACAATGTAATTGGCCTTACAGGGATGAATAAAAATATTGTATAGTATAGTATAGTATAGTATAGTATAGTATAGTATAGTATAGTATAGTATAGTATAGTATAGTATAGTATTGTATTGTATTGTATTGTATTGTATTGTATTGTATTGAGGTACGTTACGTTACGTTACGTTACGTTACGTTACGTTACGTTACGTTACGTTACGGCACGACACGACACGACACGGCACGGCACGGCACGGCACGGCACGGCACGGCACGGCACGGCACGGCACGGCACGGCACGGCACGGCACGGCACGGCACGGCACGGCACGGCACGGCACGGCACGGCACGGCACGGTATAGGGCGGCTGTAGACAGGAGAAGTTGCAGAAGAACAGCAGCGTAGCGGATGAGAAGCGACGAAGACGACAGGTGAGGAAGGCAGCGTGTGGCGAACTCACCCGAACAGGCCCCGAGGTTGATATTCCAGCGGTCGTCGGTACAATGTAGGTGGGCTGTCGACAGGTGGGTGCCCGCGAAGAAGAGGCCTTCCCGGCAAGACACGTTGGCGTACAAGTCGTCCGCCTGCATGTAATAGTTGACCACAGCCTTCTGTCCCAGGCCAGTGAGGTCCTTGCACCCAGGTCCAACACCTGGACAGCACAACGGGTCAGTGTTACACTGGACACAACGCGAGTTTGAGAGGCAGACGAGTTAGGATTGCAAACAATCTACACGGAATATTAAGTTCTGAATTGTGCGCGTTCCACTGACATCTTGTTGTCGAGGGTGCTATTTATGCACAAGACGCCTGATGTCAGTAAAACAATTTTTCTCTTACATTCGTAACATATCTACTAGATTTAGCAATCAAAGGTTTTCAATAATTTTCCATTGTGTAATGTAATATTAGTATAGGTATATTATTAGTTATTGTCATTAATGTTATCGCATTATGTCATGTGTCCGGGTGACACACATAATCAGTGAATTATGATACTCATAAAACAAATAAAATAACAAAACCAGAAAAATACAACAGATGTGTATTAAGGGTTGATGGTGATGTCTTTTCATCACACACAAAGGACTCAGCAGATGAAATAGGCTACCAGAAGCCATTTCACTAACATTGTTGAGAGCTCATAAACACGATTTTGCCCTTTAAAACTGATCTTCAATATCTGAAAACTGTCAACACCACGAAACGCCAGCGGGACATTGTCACTGGTGTATCGTGGAAATAGTGTCCTCGGTAATACGGTAATGGATATTTGCGTTTTTAAAAACAATCATTTAATTTAACAAAAAATTAAGATGATTTTTAAGAGCTCTTTATCTTAGTGAAACTGTCCCCAGTTGTCTCATCACCCACGATCGATGTTCATACCGACCCAAACGCGACCATTCAACTCACCTCTGAAGTGGACGAGGAAGCCTCGCTGAGTGAGACTCGACATGCCCGTTCTGAAGCGGATGGTGGCCGAGTGAGAGGCGATGCGGATGAGCTCCTTGCCGAGTGAGCCGCAGTCGTGGAAATACCTCGCTCCGATCTCCGTCGTAATCTCCATGAAGTCGTTACAACGCCCTCCCTTCTTCACGTCCAGCTCAAAGTCGACGATGGTCAGCTCAATTGTTTGACGCTTCTGTTGGTACAAAGACAGAGACCACGTTGGAGAGATTACACACTGTTCTTTCTAGTTATCATAATTAATATATATAATAACAAGGAGGGACAAGTAACAAGGAGGGACAAGTAACAAGGAGGAACACGTAACAAGGAGGGACAAGTAACATGGAGGACAAGACAATGGATTTTGGCTGCTCGACTTAAAGAGAACACAACGTACCACCAATACATGCCGGCAAATGACACCATCATTACTATATCTGTTAAGAACATTTTATTAGTACCAACGTAACAGAACGCTGTGACAGTGTCACACATACGTTCAATGAAAATACAGAATGTAGAACTGCAGTGTCGCTGTCATTACACGGTGATTACCCTCTTACTTCGTGGCATTGTCATTCTTCAGCACACTGATACCTCCGCATCTTACTTAGAACGTCACCAGCGATGTTGGTTGCTTTTCAGATGTGAACAATTTGAACTATTTCAGAAATGTATTAAAACCTAATGCACATACACAATATCTTCATGTTGTGTTTTATAGAGACGTATGCAAAAAGTATTCCTGTCGCCTTTTGTAGATTTTCAAATAAGCCGAACCGGAATTAATTTGCAAGTGCTTCGTACTGAATAAACTCTTTACAACGTACTTTACCTCTGTACGATCTCTTTCAGTACAAGTTGTGGAAACCGCAGCTTATAGCAAAAAATATATCCATTTGTCGGTCTCGTATAATGTCAACCTAGACGTGATAGCTTCACGTATATTTCTATTGCAACAGTCACAATGCACATGCTTGCTGCATTAGTGGTCTGTCTGTTGTAAAGCTTAGCTCACATTGACACTTGTACACTAACATAAACCACAAGAGGCTTACGACGTGGCATTGGTAAAAGGGTTTATGTTGGAAGAAACACACCGTTGGTTCACGGTAATTGTATACAGTTCTGTACACTCTTCTGAAGATAGGTGAGTAGTGATACATGTTACTGACAATTTGAAATGACACTGGCTCTGACATGTTGACATTTTAATCAAATTGAATAAACGCTTCAAGTTACAACAATTGTAAAAGTAACATAATTATAGTTTGAAGAATATGCATCCAAAAAAGTCTGGTCCAAGTCCATGAGGACAAATGTCCCCCTGTGGACGTCCATGGAGACAGCGGACAGACAGGGGAGAGAGGACGGGTTGATAGAATATAATTCATCTTAGTATGGACAGAAAAATCGTTGGCTGACTGGGTGATATAGTTTATTCCACCAAAAGCGTATTTTTAGGGAGCATAAGTACAACCCTTATTTCTTTGGAATTTCCTTGAGAACGCATTAGAAAAGTTGACCTAATAATGGCAAACATGATGTGTTAAAATAAAACGATGTTTGATTTTTACAAATAGACCACAACAAAGAACCATGCTTTCGAATGGTACGTTTGTAATGTGTGCCTTTTTCGTTATTTTGCATGTGCCAACAGATGAAGTGACCAGACACAGCGTTGATTGAAAACTCTCAATTAACACAACATTTAACGTCCGCAAAGGTGTTTACCAGTTCCGCCGCTTACAGCTAATCGTGCCAGAGCTTCGAGCGTTAATTCGTGTGTGTGTGGAACCCTAACTTAAATTAACGCCATTCACAACACGGTTCACCTGAACTGACATCTTACGTTTGCAGATGTCAAATATAAAAGTATTCATTGTCAGAATCACATATTGCCTATCTGAGTCCTAAAGTATTCATTATCACGTCGAGTGGCACTGGTTCCAAGCAAGAGAGCGCGGCGTGGAGAGGTCAAGTAAGCAAGACCTCATAAAGGACCACAATTAAATAGCTGTAAACAAACTTAGCGCAGTCTCCGTGTATAATGGAACGTTAGTGCTACATATACGGATCACTTAGCAGCGCCAACGTCATGTCGCCTCGGGTAATCATGGATAATTGTCATACCTTGTATCAACGTACGACTAACTATCCAAAATTGTTGTAAATATAGCGTCGTTTCCAGTGCTTGGGTACGATAACAACAATATACTATTGTATTCAGTTAATTCTACCACGTTGTTCTCTTCAGGCAAATGTTGGGTCAACGAAATTGCCTAAGTTTTGAAACAGCGGTAGGTGGGATTGACAGTCCGGCGCTCTACCGCGCGACCACCGCTCATTTTACAACTTCTACCAAAAATAAGTTACTGGTTGACAGAATCACCGACGCTTTCTTTGTATTGACTTGTCTTTATTAAATAACCGTCTGAAACTATTTAATGTGTCGGCGATGCATTTTACAGTCCTACTTCTTCTGTTGGGCATTTCGTAACGTAACATATTCTTGGCTTCGCGTATGCCTGTGATAAAATACAATTTAACAAGCCTACACAGTACCTTGAAAGGCTCTATTTGGACAAGCAACAGTTCACCATGCACCCGTCTTTGCGACACGAGGTTTCGAGACAATGCCAACTTAGAAATGTTCGACTAATTATAACGAATAAATACAACCCAAAACGTTGGCAAACGACACAAAAACGTTTGCAAAAAAGACACAATAATAGACGAATTAATACGAAAGTTGTAGTTCAACTCCCGATTACCTCAAAGGAAAAAACACACAAGCAAATCCGCTCGGATAAAGGGAAATCGTTTTGGAACACAACAGGTTGTATGAAAGTCGGCAATTTTATCTCATATCCGTGAAAACCGACGACGGTTCAATATAAGCACGTGGCCGAGCAGAGACTGACCAGGCACGAACACACAGGCGGACTGGCGAGAGAAAGCGGGCGAGAGTTACACAGAGAAACGTTGCATAACTAATGCGACGACATGACGTTTCCTGCCGCTGGCCAAGCCCCGGGTGAACACTCGAAGCTACGGCAGTAAACACTTCACGCTGTGTCTGCGCTGACAAAAGACCCACACACAGACGTATTAAGAATTAACGACGCTAATATGGCGGCGGTGTTTGAGCCACTCTCGTGGACGCGCTTAACCAACTCTCGCTCGGTTGCGTAACTTCGCTGAGAAGACAGTCCGGTGAACACACGGTTGGCTTATGTAGCCCAGATACAGTGTCACTGCTCGCAGCCGTCAGACGACATCACTGTTTTGGATTACTTCACAGGTTTATATGTATAATACTAATGAAAACATTAAGTGAATGTGTGCTTTTGATAACGAAATTACGCTATAACATGTCTATACACAAAAGAAAAAGTAGAACATTAAAAAGGAGATAAAAATTTAGATTGAAACATAGTAATTTCTCCTTATTTTGTGTGTGACAAGTTTCAGCATCAGTTAATTTTGAATAGTCTTTTATAATATAGATGATCTGATAAAAAGTGTATCCCTATTTAATTTGTTATTTCAAATTCCACCTGAGAACCAATCAGCTTCTCTACCCTATTCTGGGATAACGTTGGCAGTTCAGTAAGTTCCCCTCAGACTAGTTGACCGAGGCAATGTTTGAGTCACTCACCTGGACGGAGAGTTTCCAGACGCAGTCGGCGTTCATGTAGTACTTCCTCGGGTAGTTCGGGCTGGCGATGTAGCCGCTGTCGTAGAACGGCGGTGCAGAGCGGTCGCCGCAGCTCTGGTGGACCATCCCCGCTGCACAACACAAACATCGCCGTGTTAACTCCCCTTGCGGGCGATAATCGGGGTTTCGGGCGATAATCGGGGATTCGGCGCATATGTGTCATCTTCGTTTTATGAGAATGCCGAGCAGGTTTTCTCTTAGGCAGCACCTACTTTTGAGGGTTTCTTGCTGCTCGGAAATTATGGTAAAAGAATCATAAGACAACACACAAATACGCTGAGCTGATCCAGTGCTATTGATGTCTACAATATGCATAATATTTCATTTCCTACACACTGGATCGGGATTTGTATAACGAATCTCCTTCTTGGGAAGTTAAAGTTGGATTGAAAGATGTGTAGCGCGCAGAAATGCAGTGACTAGATTATCAGACTCTCAGCCAAGAGGGTCCTGTGCTGCCGTGTCGTACCGTCGACACGTTCATTCACCCTACGTTGCCTTAGTCGACTCGGTTACATGAATGAATACCTGGCTATAGACAATTCAGTAAGCCCCCAGGGGTTAACAAGTGCTGCCACCTCACGGAACCTGTGCGACCATGAATGAATACCTGGCTATAGACAGTCGTGGACATTTACACACGAATAGTCTACATGCATTCATTGTAGCTGATTGCTTGAAACAGAAGCGGAGATGGTGTTTACTAAACCAATTCAACTGACCATGTCTGACAAAGAGTAAAAGGTAAAGCTATATGGACAGGACTAAAGATGTATACTGCTTTTTAAGCACTTAACGTTTTGACTCTGACGAAAAAAATTGCGTTTTCTGAGAGTCATTGAGAGGGACTAGATGGGAGACAGCCGTGTCAAATAATGCGATTGAGACATTGACATTGATACGATCAGTTGCAAACGAATTAAAAAACAGACAAACTGTAGACACGACGTGGTGGTTAAGTACACAGCACTTAACCACGATGTCGTGTTTGTATAAATGACGTACCTGGCACGCATCTGTAGCGGACTCGCAGGAACTCCTCATATCCACATGGGTCGCTGAACAACTCCGTCTCGACGTCCAGCGAACACTTCCGCTTTCCGGCGCATGCGCGGTTCAACGTGAAGTGGACGTCGACGTCGCAGTTGCGCTGGTACGGCGTTCCACAGAGCTGCGCAACAAGCGTGTCGTTGCGGCCGAAGCGCGCAGACTCGATGACGATCTTTTCCGACGGTCCACACGTCACTTGGAAGGCTGTTCCGAAGCAGGCGTGACGTTGTATGACATCCGGGATGAAACCTAGCGGACGACGAGAATAGCATATTTGCAATTACATTTATTGAAACTGTAGTCACCTTTTATTTAAAAAAAACTTAAAACATATTTGTTTGAAATTGCTTTTCCGCCATAAATTGTCGGCAATTCCATGCTCCAATAACGGCTTTTTTGTCTGTCCCCCCCCTTAGAATTACGCCAAATGATTTTGTTTGTTGCGCCCCTGAGCTTGACTTTTCAAGGATCCGGGAACTACAGAAGTATTGCAAATTATTATTAGTAATTATTATTGAGTGTGTGCGTGCGTGTGTTCATGCGCGCGCGCGTGCGTGCGTATGCGCCTGCGTGGTGTAACCATCAGAAAACGAAACAAGCAACACATTGTTCGAGGTTCCTAATAAATTTAATGTGTGACAATAAACTGTCCCCGGCTCCCCAATAACAACTGCGATGTGACGTCAGCGCGACAAAGTAAAGTTCATGCCTTGCATTGGCAAACACAGACTCGGGACCATGCATATATTGACTCAACCTCGTGCCGTGCAAACATTAATCACTACATTAACCGGGAACACTTCAGCCGGATATTTCACTTTGTGAAGCGATCGTGTTTGCTCGCCATACAAAAAAGCAAATTTATACCTTGCACAAATATTATCTGAATCATTTGTTCACTTTCTGTTCAAAGTCCACTCTGTGGTTAAATGCGTGTGACACGTATTTAGTGCTACAACTCTAAGGTGTCTCGTTTTGCTCAATATTGTTCCGTGGTGCTGTATGCATTCCATCGACCTTGCAGACAGTAACATTTCGACAACTTGCAAATGGACAACATGACCTCTCCCTGTTTGTAATTTAGTAGACCATTGGAAAAGGAAACACGCCATTGAAATGACGACCAACCTAACAAAATCAGGTTATCAGAACGTTATTTCTATGTTACGATAACGTTTACCGGTAACGTTCTCCTAACGTTGTTTTTGAAAGTTTTCTTTACGTTCCCTTAACATTATATATGGGAATGTTACTGCATAACCTAATTATAACCTTCTGTTAACGTTACGGGAACGTTACGTGTTTGCTGGGGCTGTACAAGCAACGTGTCTGGCATTTGATACGAATAAGGATGTAAACATGATCCTACAAATACTTCGCTGTCCATCTTCTAGTATTCGGAGGTAGCCATTGTTGTTTGATTACTTGAGGACTATATCTAGTTAAGATGGCCGCCAGCGTGTGTAGGCCGGACAAAAACGAAGTGCAGGGTACCTTATCGAATGTAAGGGCCAAAGACCTAATATGTGCCTCTAATTAAAATAACTCTGTCAGTGCAGATACATGGTTGGTTGCACCCTAGTCGACTATGCGAATCTAAGCCTCTTTTCATCTCTAAGGTTTGACAGGCATTCGCTGGGCAAAATATGTCTTCTAAATTATATCTCTGCCATCTTCGTGCGCCAGGTGTCGCTGTTGGTGGCTACGTCAGTACCAGCCATCAGTATCCCTCACAGATCCATTTCCAAAACTCGTATTTTATCTCAGCCAATGAAATTGCTCACGATGAGTTTAGCGGGCTTCAGGTCACGTGATATAATTTGTAGTGATTTCAGTCACAACGCCGTCCGTGTTACGTGCCATTTATGTTTCGGTGTAGAAGCAAATATTTGAATACACCAAACCGTTCGGCTATTCGTGCACTTTGGCGGAAATTATCATAAATTGTTTATCCGTCTTCATATGGGGGTGGCGGGGTGAAGCAGTCACGGGTGAAGCAGTCATGGGTGAAGCAGTCACGATAGGCAAAGTCAATAAATTATTTCGACTCGGCTAATTCATGCAATTTCTAGTAGGGTTCTCCCAGGACTAGGTTGCATGGCATAAAGCCCAGGCTAGCGAGAATAATCTCTGCGGGTTTACTAGCAAACGCCGAACCACATAGACATAGGCGCTCCACCAGACATAAGGCTAAACACAATGATTGGTTTTCTCAGACGGTAACATCAATTGAGCTCTTCCTTCTTCCATCGGTCGACGTTTCATTTATAACGCTGAAGTTGCCTAGCGATCCCTTCTGGAGGTGTTTACCTGGCGGTGTAAACAGTGAGCTCTTTAAGCCGTAGACGACGTACAGGGGCCAGTCGTGGTCGCCATCAATGTCTCTCGTGTTTAGAAACTGTATAGTGAGGGAACAAGCAATCGACCAACAGCGCCGACACCCGTCGTTGGCTAGACGTCAGACAGACGTCAGCCAGACATGGGAACATAGAGAGCAGTCGACACGTAATACTTCTATATATTCTAACAACTTTCAGCTTCCGCTGTATGTCACCATTCGGATCTACATTCCACAATAAACACCAGGGTCAGCACCGATTGTCAAAATAAAACAGACAACGTTTCCATTTACATGTTTCACTGAATTCATCGACAGTTAATAGGAATCTTTCATTGGGACACGAAACTTATTATTTCGTGTCCCAAATTATTAGGACAATTATATAATATCAAAAGCTTTGTAATGTACACAAGGTTGAATAAAAATAGGTATTTCATATAACCCTTCGCCTTCATTTATTTTGAACTGTGTTTTATTAATTTTATCAACGTGCAGCGAAATGTAAATCATTTATGGTATAAATACCACGGGCTATTCGTTAGGACGTATACCACCTTTAAGCAAAGTCATTTGTCGCAAATTAACACGATGTAAACACATATTGAGGCTTAATCACTTACAGTGATTTAAACAAACGTAATAGTTCAATGTATTGAGCGACATTTTAAGTAACTCTTGACAATAATCAAGACAGGTGAATTAACGAACAGGCCGTGGTATTTATACCATAAATGCTTAGCCTTTCGCTGCACATTGGTGATTTTATGTCATCAGGACAGTTTATTACGCCACGGAAAAACATAAGGTTATTAGTGATTTTTTAAACATAATTCTAATGAAATAAAAACGTATAATTACGTGAAATAATTACATTAACAGGACTGTATGTGACACAAAATATTTACAGTTCTCAAAGAATCCCATTTCATTAATGTGGGACACGAAGAATCCCAAACAAATCGGCGGAGGGACTTGCGAGGGCGCCTACTCGGGCCGCCTTGGAGCCAGAGGAGTGAGTCAGAGACGAGCCGTCAGTTGTTCCCCCGGGAGAGACGGGAGGCAGCAGGCGGGGCGCGTGCTAGGGACCGCCCGCGGGCAAAGAACCCGACCAGACGTCAGCGAGAAATGAAAAG
>JAODUO010000313.1:0-55000 GCA_025642075.2 Ridgeia piscesae | reverse complement strand
TCATCAATAACCCGACCGACTGTCTTGTTGACAGACGCGTCCTTTGTAGACCCACGTTCACATTTCTTGGCATGACATGGGCTGGGTGTACACAGTGTAGTTGTTTTGTGGAGGGAGGTGTGTACTGTGTAGGGAGGTGTGTACTGTGTAGGGAGATGTGTATGGGGTGTGTAGGGAGGTGTATAAGGAGGTGTGTATGGAGATATGTAGTGAGATGTGTAGGGAGGTGTGTAATGAGGTGTGTATGTAGGTGTGTATGGAGGTGTATAGTGAGGTGTATGTGGAGGTGTGTAAGGAGGTGTATAAGGAGGTGTGCATGAAGGTGTGTATGGATGTGTGTGTATGGAGGTGTGTGTGTGTTGAGGTGTGTAGGGAAGTGTGTATGGAGATGTATAGGGAGGTATATAGGAAAGTGTGTATGGAGGTGTGTAGGGAGGTGCTGTAGTTGACGGTTACACCAGTAAGAAGTAAGTTCGTTTATATCGCTGTATCCAGTTTTCAGGACGGCTCAAGCCGCTTTACATTTTACGTCGGTTACAGACCTGTTCAATCAAACACCACCTCAGTTTCGCTTGGAAGCATTCAGCCACGCTGCAATTAATGCACGCAGACTACTCGTACACAAATATCCACCTCTTCTATAGCCAGGTACTCATTCATACAGTAGCCAGTGCGTCCTATTGTAATGTCAAGTTTACAAATTGCATAATAAACATGACAGTGATGTTATTCGGGTGGCCGTGTTTAGCGGGTGGCCGTGTATGATGGGTGACCGTCTCATGAATATATGGTTTGGGTATCAGTGTGTAATTGTCTTCGTCTACACACCACGATAATCTATCGCATGTTAAACTCTAAATACATGTCACATTGAGACATCCCACTGATAAGAATCAACTGTCGACGCGTCAGACAACAGTCAGACATCCCCAGACCTATCCCGTCAGTGTGTTTAATGCGTTACAAGTTGTCTTACGTCGAACTCTACAGTGGTTGGCTCGTCGACGTGTTCAGCAGCGTGTGTCAGTCGTGTCGTCTTAGTCACAGGACACATCGGCCTGCAGACAACAACGCTGCTATTGTTCCACACTGTTGACATTAGACCGGACCCGGATGTATTGGAATTTCATAAGCTCCGTTTAAAAAGAGCTCGATGCCAAAGAAACGCCGATGTTGCAAAGGTATGTATTTGGGTTAATAACCCGTCACGCAGATACGGTTACTGTCGCATATGGCCTCCGGGGCCCGAGCAATAACCCCTTCGAGTGACACCCAAACGTGATACATCAATTAGGCAGTTCGCCTTACACAGACACATCACAAAGTCTGTTTCAATGGGCAATTATAAGGTTATCTTTGTAACAGGTACGAGTTCTCCAGTGTTTACAAGACGCAGGTACAAGTTTTCCAGTTTTTACTAGACGCCGAAGAGATAATACTGTGAAGCTATGCGCGTGCAGAAATAATACTTTTCTATTACCGAAAGTAATCAGCTCAGGAAACGCCTAGACGACCACCAAGCAACGTTTCACACAACCCCAATGCAACGACATGTAATTGTATGGCGAATTCAATAAATAAATAATTTAAAACAATTGTTCTTCAAATTAAAATATGACTGTAATGACGAAATGTTAGTTGAATGCCAACGTCACCAGGTACAGCCACGTACGTGTCTCATATAAATAAATTAATTATACAAATTAGCATCTGGTTGGTTGATTTTGTTGCAGTGTGAATATTGTATTTTATAGCAGCAAACTATGATCACATATAAACAACAAACTCCGTGATAATTGTTGGACTTTCTGTGTACACCAGCGGCTCGTTACCTACGAGGTAACAAGATATTGTTACTCTCTTTCACAATTGTTGTTCAATTAATTTCGCTGTCTTGAAAAAGTGCTATGCACTGTAACAATTATTACAACAAAATATTACTGACGTCGTTCATTTAGTTGAAAACTTTCTTTTCACATTATTTTATATAAAGGACTGTAATGCGACCGTTACGCTGGGCACAATATGGTCGACCAACCGCCCAGTCAGTTGCTGTAGTTTTAAGAACTTGGTCCCGACATGCGCAGCTTCTATTCAATAACAAAATGTTGTCACACGCGTTTCCGCTGCAGTCGTACAGACCTATCTGTGTTATCGTAGTTTAAGCACTACGCAGGCGAATATCATATCAAAATCAGTTAAGCGATATCACCAATGTGAATCATAACATTCGCCAATGCGTCGCCAAATGTTGGCACAGTGACAGTTTGATTTGACCCAAAGGTGGCATGACTTGTGTCGTTCATATCGTGTGAGCGATTTTCTCAATTTATTTCTGATTGACGTGAACAGCAGCTAAAATACCGACGTACACCACGGGCTGCGTCTTTGAATCAGCACTTGACCCGTCTCCAGCCAACCGTGACCGGCATGTCACTGAGTGTGAGTTGTCAATGGAGCGTGAAAGCATGTCTGATTGGTAGTGTCAGACGAGTAAACATGATTGCAGATCATGGTGTCCAATCTACAAATCCGAAAATTCTCATTCGGTTTGCTAAAGCGGCGCTGACAACTTCACGATCCGCGTCAAAAAAGGGAAAATTTGACTCAGCCACGCGTGACGAACGCGCTATATCAGGAACAGACTGCGAGACAAACACGAGCCGTTAATGACGGGCTCATGGACGACGTAGGCACAAGAACACGTCAAGTGTGAGGAGAGGGTTCGTGTGTGAACTGTAGAACTACGACTCAACAAAGATTCATTGTTAAGTAGGTTTACGAGGAATAGGAGAAAGTCAGCGCCCGAAGACTGCAGTGCCGTCAAACCTGCAGGTGTTATACCTGAGCTACCAGAATGTTTGTCACGACATCTGGTCGCCAGATGTCGGTTATAATAACAACAATAACACTGCATTTTCTGCGTCATTTGTCTTGACATTAATGGTATTTCAGAGCTACAAGCCATTACTAATACACTGTACTAATGTTAGCAGATTTGAGCTTAATGATGATTGAGTAATTTAGAGCTGTGTTTGGGCATTCCCTCCACCACGGGCTGATGAATATCCGTGGGAATGTGTCATACATACATAAACAATAATATACAAATAAACAATAATATACAAATAAATAACATTAATAAAAACGCTAAAATACTCTTTTATCTTCATTGGATTCATTACTATTCTTACATTAAATATATGTTTTTTGTTGTATGAATTGTACCTCAGATGGAAGTTCGTCCAGTTTAATCTCATAACATTTTAAATATTTGCTGCCTTGACCTTTGACATGCGGTACAACATAGGAAGCAGTGCTTCAACCTGTTCG
This sequence comes from Ridgeia piscesae, assembly GCA_025642075.2. Taxonomy (NCBI): domain Eukaryota; kingdom Metazoa; phylum Annelida; class Polychaeta; order Sabellida; family Siboglinidae; genus Ridgeia; species Ridgeia piscesae. The sequence continues at coordinate 51,667 of JAODUO010000313.1, read as the reverse complement.
CAAGTTACTATTATTACAAGTAGCACCGAGTGACATATTCAGCCACCACCGTCTACTAACCAGCGTCTACTAATCGCAACCGCATATCATGGCCGGTTACTTGACAAGAGAGTTGGTCGGTATCGACTTTTATACGCAATTGTCTTCGGTCGTAATCATTTCAGGTTTAACATTTGTGTAATCTAGATAAGAATTAACATAGCGTGTACGTGTATTCATGTTAACTAGACTAGGTCTCCGGATATGCCTAAGGACACCTGATTTCCACATACTGATTGTGTAAATATAACCGCCGATCGAACTGCAAGTCGAAAGATAGAGAGTTGTAGACTTTGTGTCTGACTACAGACGAGCGTGGAGAGTGACCTGCAGCGCAGCGAGCGGTCAACGCAAACATACTTCAAGCCGGACATAAGTTCGCAGCAAATGACCGGGAGAATTCATTCGCATAATCGGTCACACTTATCAATGCCTACATAGTACGATCTTAGTGATCTGAACCGATTGATATGTTTTACAGAATGCCTCGTTATGTTTCCACAATTACCTTGCTGCATGTATTGCCAATGTCCAGTTGTTGCGTAGTGCAAAGTGCAAACAAGTCTTGCGTATTGCCACAGGACACGTATGAAATCAACTTCCTGATCGTAAGATATATTATAGTTGTATGTATGTGTGCGCGTGCCATTATGCGCGTGCATGTATTTGTGTATATGTGTGCGCGCGCATGTGCGTGTCTGTGTGTAGTGTACGTGCGTTTGTTTGCTTGTGCACACACGCCGAATCGCTCGTACGTACGAGCTATTCGGCGTGTGTTACCGAATTGTGTATGTAGCCTATGTGTACGTGTGCTTGCGTATGTACTTGTGTGTGTGCCGTAGAATGTATAACGGGAGATCGAACCCAGAGGTTCGCACAGAGTCTTGCTAGAGGGATGCCCTAGCATCTAAACCATGGTCAACACACCACGAATCGGACATGCCTATACACAGACCGACTCTCTCGAAATCCCTTGCAGTTGCATCGCGCGATCAACACCGTCTGTCGAGCAAGAGAGCCCAGATGTCGTCACGACTGTAGACGTAGTCCTCGGGGTATCACCAACAGCCAGAAGTAACCATCGATCCTGGCGCGGATTTTTCCATCAGTGGAGGTGTAAGTGATGCGTTCTGGTACCGCGGGATTCGGCAGGTCGACCCGGCCGAAGGCGGGCTTCATAAATCGGCGGACCTACGCGAGTCTATCGGCTGCTACCACGCCGTGCAAGAGCCTTGTGGCTGAAGACAGACGAGGCGCAGACGCGGACGGAATCCATAAGATACTGTAATAACCGATCGCGGTGCAACACAAGCAGGCGGGGTTCCTTTGTTGCTTTCAGGAGACGTCTACAGTGAGATGTCAACCAAAAGCTATCTGATATATCCGAGACTGGTTGCTTTTAGTGATCTGAGTGCGTTATTTATTTTTAGAAGGTCACCAGCTCGATGGCGTATTCAAGGACTCGTCTAGCCAGCTGCAAATGATGATAATGGAGCCGACAGAAGTTATATCTTGTGTTAGTCAATTCCACTCTGGAACTGTGCAGACGGGGGGTGTACAATGTACAGTGCATATCTTACAGGTTGTTAGAGATCCCTTTCCGGCCTTAGAAGTGGTAGTGCCTCTTGTGCCTGCTCTTGCGTCAGAGTTAACTGTGCGCGTGTGTCTAACGGTGAAAAATCCAAGCTAAGGATGGGCCAGTTTATTCAGGTTTACTGGGGTGTTTTTCCCACAACGTACCTAATTTCTTCTCAAATCATTCCATTGATGGCGGCTCAGCAACATGCTGTGTGAAACTTTTCGATATATCTGTACGTCTAGTGATAGAGATATCGAGGAGATACCAAAATTGGTTAATTGCTGCATACTGCATTACACACCTGCATCGTCTTCACATGTGGTTTGAATAACAAGGAAAGTTAACATAGAACTGTTCGTCTCTGAAAGGTTTCCTCCCCGTTAATGTTGTCTTCCGGAAGATCGAAACGATCGGTAGCTGCGTATCTAATTTCAGCTACGTAATACAGTATAGAATAGACAGACAGACAGACAGACAGACAGACAGACAGACAACAATGTCTTACTAGTACAGTGTATTATGATAATCATATCTAGACTACGTTTTCCAAGGCATGACATATCGCCACGTTGACAGCTTGTGATGACAATAAATGTAATTTATTTACGAAGACAAGAACGGAAAGAGAACTATCTGGCACTCACCAAATACATTGTTTTTCTACATGTGCGATAAAGTTCGTTGGTATTATCAAAACATATTAAAGATCACCGAAGCGGAATATGTGTACCGGGTAAGCATTTTATCCGGGAATTCCCAAGACAGTCGTGCATTGTCTTCTAGTGTTAGCACTTCACCGGGAGACACTTAGTGACACTGGCACGACAAAAACCGAACACAACACCGACATAGGGAGACTTTAAAGACATACAATCGGCGACACAGTAATACTAATAATAATGGTGGTGATAAAGGTGAGTGAATTTACAGAGCGCCGCCACAATCTAGATAAAAGTCCATTCAGACGGGCTAAAATACTGTACATTAATACATGAATGTTGAAATTAAGTAAACAATTAAACAAATTGTAATAAATAAATTGCTAAAACTATGGTGTATAAATACAGATAGACGGTGAAGCAACAGAGACAAGCGTCTAGAGACCAAAACAGACACATGACTTCACACGACATCGTTGTGAGGGTGCAACGATTCAAACATACAGTATCAAGTCACATTCAAGTGTAGCCAACTGATGTACGAGGCCAGGGGTACAATGATAATAACTTTAACCACATTTTCATCCAGCGGATTGTCAAAAGGAATGTGTTGGGTTGTGATACACTAATGGATATTAATGATTCGACCCGAAATTGTTTTGGTCCAAAGGGACAGCGGTTGACACTTGACAATGTGCACGCTGGGTCATTATGTGACGCCACACGTCTCATACACTCACGCTGACAGCAGCAACGCAACACTCGTGTGACACGATAAATTGTCTTGGCGAAAGCGAAGAGAGCTGTGTGCAGCCACGCGTGAACTAACGCGCTTCGCTTCACATGAGGTGATTACGCAATGATAGACATCGGAGTCTCGTCTGGAGGACTATGGCCGGGTACCAGTGACTCCGGCTTAACTCCGGCGACAATCAGAGACGTGATAGCGCGGGTTCCTTCTCTCGTGTGTTAGACACAACGCAAGTTATCAGACCGTGACCTACTTTGAAGGGATTCTGTCCGTCCCTAATTCATTACTATTTACCTAGGCGTTCTTCTGAATACAGGAATAAACATGTCAAGGCAATCTGTCCGCCAAATTGCGTTTATTTAGTAAAAAAGGAAGTTCTTAAGGAGCATAGTAACAGTACTATCCAAACCTCACGAGTGCTTACAGTAAAGCGCTTTACACCTCACTCCGTGGCAGACCTGTTCAATCAAACACTATCTCTTTTTATTACCCATTCAGAAGTATATATTTCTACCAGTCCACAACGTGTGTTACCCGTCCGAATGACGAACGGCAGATTGTCTACATAAAGCCATATACAGTTCGTGTTAGACGGTGGTAAAATGGTTTAGAACAAACAACATCTCTCAGTTACAATAATCCGACTGCACATTGCACACGTTCACTGTCGTATATTACAGTCTGACAAACTATCGCTCTCATTGGGTGAATACTACTAATACTAATCACGTAATTCAGAAGCTAACTCATATATAGTACGAAAAAGCAAACACAATTTCCGGCTTCTTCTCTGAGTTTTAAACGAGAATACAGAAAGTAGAAGAGACGTCACATTGCAATTATGACGTCACACGGACGACATCCGGGTTACGCGTGACCTCACATGTTTTCACGTCGCGCGTTTGTGACCTGTTTTAATGATCCAACAAACACAAATAAATTATAGCTCTTTTGGGATGTGACAAAACAGAATCATGAAGTACAATTCTTAGCAGGGTATTATAATTGTAATTACTACTGTCACAATTATAATTTTGCTATGCAAACTATTGACTAATTAATATCATTAATCTTAATTTAAAAATAAATGCTGCATGATGTGGCAGCGTCAGGTAATCCACTTTATCGCGCAGTCATCGCTGGTCAACGTGTCCAGTGTGACAGTCGCATTGAGCAATTAGTGGACATAAAACTAATTTTAGTATCATTTCCTCACATGCATTGAACACGTCATTAAGACAGAAATCGTGCCTGTGTAACGAACGACAAGTTGTAATCGCAATTTAAGGAGGGAGAAAATAAGCCTAAATATGTAACAGCAAAACGGTGATAGGACGGATTTGTATTAACACAAAAGAAACCACCAGGTATAGGGTTGTTTACATAATATATATATATATATATATATATATATATATATATATATATATATATATATATGACTAGACGGTTCTATCAACCATATTACATTACAACGTAAATAGCCTTTGGTGGACGAGTTTTATATCTTAATTGTAGGCCTAACTCTGGTTAAACGTAATTAAGTTTACACTGAATAAATTTTTTTAATCTACACAACATGTGCACAATACCATCATGAATCATTCGGTGCCAATTAACTTCGTACCCCGCCGGATAAGGAAATACCACAACGATTACCATATGTGACTTTGGACCCACGAGGAATGACAAATGCTGAGTTGTGATGTTATTTATTACTCTGTTGTGCTTTGGAAATCAGTGGTCACCAGACGTATTCAACGAGCCTCTGTCTTTACACCGCAAACCGGAAGTGTGGGACAGGTCTGAACGCTCGTCAAATGTGAATGTTATTTTGACACCATATTGATTTGGTGCTTGTTGGGTTGTTGTTAGAATTCGTTGGCTTGCCATATTCAAACTTTACACGAACGTCCTTGCTATGTCGGTTGCGTGTATGGCTCCACTTTATAATGATGGTCGCATAACTTGTACAACGTTAAATCAGTTGGGCTACGGCCGTTCTGAGAAGGGGTGCTAATAGTTTTGGCTCCTTCCAGATGACACAGTTGTTTCCTTTACGATTTGTTTGGTCCAACCTCTAAGCTTCCACCCATTTTAGAGTACACCACCATCACCATGTTTTAGGACCAACCCCCACCCTCTAGTTTAGACTTTAGACACGATTTAACAAACTAACTACACATATATGGTATGTTTCACCTGAAACAGGTGACAAATAAATCATCGGTTTTTAAAAATAAATAATCCCAACCCGTGTTCTCCTCGCCTAAATGTGCCATTGTCGGTCTTTTAAATATATGAACGCTTACATTTTTCACTGACACATGTTCACAGACGGCACTTCTATTCAATTGAAACGCATTCACACTTATATTTATGGTTATAGTAACATACCAAACTTCTAGATTCCACATACAATATAAATACATCCTCACTGCTATTCCATGTGCAACATTCTGTTCGTTAGACTATTTATATCTAGTTACGTACTCATTTTTAATGACAACTATTAATAGGTCTACCATGTATAGCATAGTTATCCTCCATATATTTACTCATATACATCAGTGATTCAGTCTACATAATATTGCATACACCGTCATCATACGTAAAAAAACAGCAGCTACAACATTACATCGGCACAACAGTTCGCAAAGCTATGAACAAACCGAGCCATGAGTTGACGAGTCGATCGCCGTGGAACTTACCTGAGCTGGTAAACACGCCGTAGGTACACAGGGCCAATACAAAGCCAGCGTGAAATGTGACCCGTCGCCATAGGGCCAGACCAGACGACATTGTCTGAGTTTAAACGGCGACGCTTGAGCGTAAAATCCAACTATGTCCGACGCAAGTGCACACTGTAACTATAACTACGCGAGTAACACAAATCTACTTTCTCTCGAGAACACGCTCGTTCCGTGCTGTCTTTATTCGGACGAGATAAACTTTGCGACGTTCGTGAAAGTGCTGCTGTTAAAGGTGCCCGCACACAAGGCTTGGTCTACCTCGGCCAATGCCGTGTTATTTATAGAGGCGGCTATTCAATTGTATATGCGCAGGCGCAGCGAGGTGAGATTGGCCGCTGTGAGGGGGGTCACTCCACTGCTAAGTTGTTATGTTTGTTATTCGGTCAATCCTAAGGTCGCAGATCGCTCAACGATAGGTAATTATCGAGGAATACAAAACAGATACAATAACTGATGTGAACGGATATCCATGCGTCGTACATGTACGTGTACATGTAAAAAACGCAATACCATAAGCTAACAAAGGGACAAAGAAACAGTTTGTTTATTGAGATGTCTCATTGTCATCATGCGTGTACCTTTTTACTGAAGTACACGGACAGACACGGACCACACGTGATTAGGCAACTGAGAAATTGCATTACTGGTGACAATAGAAATACGTTTGAATGCCTGTACAATTTAACATTGAACATTTGAATGTTGATAATTTAACTATTATCAAACTCAAACAGTGGAATAACGTGACTGTCATACACACACACACACACACACACATATATATATATATATATATATAATATATATGTGAGTGTGCGTGCGTGCGTGCGTGCGTGTGTGTGCGTGCGTGTGTGTGTGTGAGTGTGCGTGCGTGCGTGCGTGTGTGTGCGTGTGTGTGTGTGTGTGTGTGTGTGTGTGTGTGTGTGTGTGTGTGTGTGTGTGTGTGTGTGTGTGTGTGATGTGTGTGTATAATATCATATAGTTATATTGTGAAATTATATATATATATATATATATATATATATATATATATATATATATATATATATATATATATATATATATATATATATATATATATATATATATATATATATATATATATATATATATTAATTCAATTATGGTCAAACATTTGTGGCTACAACTCTTCTTCTCCAGGTCTGTGTGTCAGTGTGGCCATCAGTGACGTACGTGGAATCTGGCGAGTGGTAGCCGCTTCCTCAATCACGAATCCTATTTTATGACATGCAAATATACAGTGTGTGAATATGCAGAGTAATTCCCGCAGATAGTTTAATAACAGAAAAGTGAATATTTTGCTTAAATCATATATGGTAACTTGCCACCAAGGTATGGTGCAGAGCAGACATTTTGCAGTCACGCACTGAATTGGTCGGCCACGACGAGAACGAAAATTCGATTACACCAATACAGAAGCACGCACACTGTCGCGTTTTCGTTAACATTCCATTTTTGAGAACCAATATTTTATTACACACTCTAGATTAACAGCATACACAAGTGAAACAGACGAGAAAGTACGTCGCACAATCGTTGGTTTTTTCAAACTAGTTTTAAACGAGATGAAAGAAACATTGCACCCAGGAGTCGTCTTTGTCCCGTTGGGCTTCCATTTTGTTGCGACACAATTTTGTATTAGTTTAAGATAGGCAGGACAACACATGAAAACAAATGACAAATTCCACTAGACAGGACCGTGTGCATGTTTTATGCAGTATAAGATGGTTGTCAAGCAGTCCCGCTAGTTTTAGTAGACATATGCGTAGTTAAGTCACACAAATACAAGCAAGTCGAACTCTGTGATTATGACCTAAAATTAAGTACAGACACACGCGTAACACCCATTTTCAAAGCATAACTGACAACATGTATTGATTTTGGAAGATATGTTTGCACCTTATTTTTACCCGTCCAACGGTATATTCTACCCGTCCAAATGACAGGTGGACGGGACTCTACATAAAAGCCGTGTGTGACGTTTCCTTTATTACTTCCAGATTCGTTTCTTGCACAAGTCACTCCCGTGGATCAATGCGCGAGACACGCTTCTGTCATTCCCAAGATTCCTTTCGCGGAATTGTCCACTCCCGTCCGCGACCAAGCGACACAAAGTGGTACTCCACTGTCCACCGCAAAGCCCGACGTCCGGCAATCGAGACTCACTGAATGACCACCTAACGAGGCGAACATCTTAATCAGTGCGTCATTTCTCCCGATTTAAAAGGTCCATTGGACTGACCATGGTGGAATTTTATTAAATCAACATGCGTCGGTTACGGCTATTTATACCTACTTGAGGCATTGTTGTCCACTGGTAATCGCCAGTTGAAAACGAATGACCCTATATGTAATTATTCGCACAAATAAGACGAACAATACAAGTGATGGCGTCCTCCAGAGTCTGCCGAAGTAAAGTTAAATTCATTCAATGATGAAGTGAACATTTTCTCCGTTAACTTGCATGGTAGCCGTGACATTCTGTCCCACAACAATATTACATTATTCAGACGTTCGCACGTGTGTGCGTGCTCACGATGTGTGTGTGTGTGTGTGTGTGTGTGTGTGTGTGTGTGTGTGTGTGTGTGTGTGTGTGTGTGTGTGTGTGTGTGTGTGTGTGTGTGTGTGTGTGTGTGTGTGTGTGTGTGTGTGTGTTGTGTGTGTTGTGTATGTGTATGTGTATGTGTATGTGTATGTGTATGTGTATGTGTATGTGTATGTGTATGTGTATGTGTATGTGTATGTGTATGTGTATGTGTATGTGTATGTGTATGTGTATGTGTATGTGTATGTGTATGTGTGTGTGTGTGTGTTTGTGATTGTGTGTGTGTTTGTTTGTTTGTGTGTGCGTGTGCGTGCGCGTGCGCGTGCGCGTGCGCGTGCGCGTGCGCGTGCGCGTGCGCGTGCGCGTGCGCGTGCGCGTGCGCGTGTGCGTGTGCGTGTGCGTGTGCGTGTGCGTGTGCGTGTGCGTGTATGTGTATGTGTATGTGTATGTGTGCGTCGTCGTGCGTGCTGTGCGTGTGTGTGTGTGTGTGTGTGTGTGTGTGTGTGTGTGTGTGTGTGTGTGCGCGCGCGCGCCATTCGTTTGTGCGGATGCAGTTAAACATGGAAACGCGGGCCGCTTTCTCTCTGTCTCTCACACTCACTAACTCAATCACTCACTGAGTCACTGAGTCACTGAGTCACCCAGTCACCCAGTCACCCAGTCACCCAGTCACCCAGTCACCCAGTCACCCAGTCACCCAGTCACTCAGTCACTCAGTCACTCAGTCACTCAGTCACTCAGTCACTCAGTCACTCAGTCACTCAGTCTCTCAGTCACTCACTCATTCACGCAAACACACACGCACGCACCCATACTCTCAAGCGCGCGCGTATACACACACACACACACACACACACACACACACACACACACACACACACACACACACACGAGAGAGAGAGAGAGAGAGAGAGAGACAGACAGACAGACAGACAGACAGACAGACAGACAGACAGACAGACAGACAGACAGAGGCAGAGGCAGAGGCAGAGGCAGAGGCAGAGGCAGAGGCAGAGGCAGAGGCAGAGGCAGAGGCAGAGGCAGAGGCAGAGGCAGAGGCAGAGGCAGAGGCAGAGGCAGAGGCAGAGGCAGAGGCAGAGGCAGAGGCAGAGGCAGAGGCAGAGGCAGAGGCAGAGGCAGAGGCAGAGGCAGAGGCGGAGGCAGAGGCAGAGGCAGAGGCAGAGGCGAGGCAGGAGGCAGAGGCAGAGGCAGAGGCAGAGGCAGAGGCGAGGCAGAGGCAGGAGGCAGAGGCAGAGGCAGAGGCAGAGGCGAGGCAGAGGCGGAGGCGGAGGCGGAGGCAGAGGCAGAGGCAGAGGCAGAGGCAGAGGCAGAGGCAGAGGCAGAGGCAGAGACAGAAAACGCATAACAAATGGTATATCGTAACCCAAAATAAAAACAGCCCTATTCATAAAGCAACGCCTTAGCGAATGAATGGCGAGGCCATAGAATGAAACAAAGCAGTAAGTAAGAATTATGTGTGGGTCACGAGATCGTCGTCTATGCTTAAATGGATTCTTTGGGACAAAAAGGGATTCTTTCGTGTCCCAAATAAATCCGCATACGGCTTGGTTATTAGTGATTAATAAAACATAATTCTAATGAAAAACGGTCAAGAATTACATGACATTATTATATTCACTGGGTTCTCTATATTACAAAGAGTTTAAAGTTGTCAAAGAATCCCTTTTCATTATAATGTGGGACACAAAAGAATCCCTTTCGGATACCAAGGTATCCCTTTAATTTATGATTATAGACTTCGTCAATCGTCAGGGTGTGTGGCCAACACCATTCTTACGTGTTCACGGCAAGCGTAACCGCCAATGTCGACATCTAGCGGATTGCCTAGTACCACCAACAGTGTTGAGGCATTGGGCTTTATAACCAATTTGACGTACACTAAAACAAATCTAGCTAATATGATGTGGTTTTCGTTGTGGTTATATGTTTCTTGGTTAACTCGGCTTAATTACAAGTAATAAGGACATGGCAAGCCAGGGGTCGTTGCTCTACGTTACTATATACTCCTGGCTGATCGTCTCTGTAACGCCGGGGAGTGAGCGGAGTCGAACTATACAACTAAAGCAATGACCTTCGCCAGTCGCTACTGCGTCAGCTGTGGGAACAGCGCAAATACCTGCCCCAATTTAAAGACGAATACACGGCTGGTGAGAATGTGAAATCACCCAAAATATGAAATCACATGACGGCGACCACACTCCTCGTGGGCCATCTCACTGGCTGACGTTAAAGGAGGAATGTTGACAGGGATGTGCCATGTGTAGAAGAGCTGATGCTGACGTGATCAGCCGCAGTGACCCCTGGCATTGGTCAGTTGGTTCCATGCACGTGTCAAGCTCTGAGTGAAATGCCTTACGTATATGCTATGCAATTTCAGTGTGTTCAGAACTGCTTAGCCAAAGTTGTGACTGTAGATATACATGCTTTCTCACCCTATGCCACTTCTAGACTCTTTGCATTGACTTCCTGTTCACACGCTACACTTTCCTGTAAGCAGCTGTCACATGTACACTCCTTGCTTACTCTTTAACAACAAAATCTATCGAGCTTCGATAATCTAGATCTGATTTACTTTTTGTCATTAAAAACATTACTAACATTGAAACTATTACACAATTCCGCCCTCATTTAAAACACGCCTTCATATTCTTGCTCATTCACCACAGTTTACCGACGTATCAATTCACCTGTTGACAGTTGAATGTTGAATGTAGCTTATTGACCCTGAGGCTGACGAATCTTTTTGTCTTGATGCGCCTCTGAGTTTGTTTTATGTGGATTTAGGGGCAGTAGTAATTACATGATTATTATTATTATTATTATTATTATCATTATTATTGTTGTTTTATTGTTATTGTTGTTATTGATTTTATTGTTATTGTTATTGTTATTGTTATTGTTATTGTTATTGTTATTATTATTATTTTTATTATTATTGTTATTGTTATTATTATTATTATTATTATTATTATTACTGATGTAATACCATGACAAACCTGGTTACACCACGCCAACATTTTCCACAACGCGATTGCACCCGTACGATTTTGAACGTCACCCGAGAACATATAAATTGCATTACTGGGACATTGAAGAGTTCATCGCATCGTCAGGCATCAGTCATGTTGGCGATGCTGGAGCTACTGTCGGCGCTGTGACTGTGGCTGTTCTGATGCTGTTGTTGCTTCTTCGGTAGTTGCGCCTGCAATTTGACCGAAAATATTATGTATCGGATTTTAGTACACAAATCCAAACTATACCTTATCAAAACATACCTGACAAATCTGTCGGTGGTTCCAAAGTAGCCGCCACGTGTCAGCACTTGTCGTTCTGTTTCGCGAAGCACCCTCGGATTATAAAACGTGTCGGTATATTTGATTTCGCGTCGCTATGTAGATAAAATCACGTGACTACCTAGAACGTCATATACTAGCGATGACGTCAATAAGCAATTTGTCACACGGTTACACGCGCGCACGCGCACGCACAAATAAATCATGATTATGATAGTAATGTTGCCATTTGGAGCAGTTTGTAGTTCATTTCATATCGAATAGTAGAGCAAACAAGTAGGCCTTATATGCTGCATTCCAAACACCTCATGCACATGGTAAACACCATGCAGTGTATGCAGTTGTCAATTGGGAAGAAAAGACTTCTATACACAATATAAGATATATGTACACACACACAGACACACACACAGACACACACAGACACACACACACACACACACACACACACACACACGCACGCACGCACGCGCACGCACGCACACACGCACGCACGCACGCACACACACACACACACACACACACACACACACACACACACACAATACATGTTTTATATTTCCATCTATCAAGCTCTTTTGTATATTAACTGCTCTTGTGCCTATAGTAATGGCGTGTGGAAACAAAAAAGTTGTGTTATATAACACAAACAGCGCGTCAACTAACACCGGTGTCCCCTACCACAACGTTCCACGCGACATTGTAACGTCAGGCATACGTTGCATCCGAATGCCTGACGATTCACTGACTACCGAGAAAGGTCAAGGTCTGTTTATCAATTTACGCTAGTTGGTCCGCTAGATGTCAGCTTGTTGGTCGTGTACGTCTACGTCTACGACAAGCCACAAGGTTTACGTGATTCACAAGCAGTCTATCAGTCTGAATTTTGACGCTGATGAGTGTGTATAAACAATAAACAATTGTGCTGTACCAGGTGTGAAGTTGCTAGACAAATGGCACAGACCACAGCTTAGAAGTGTGAAACTGCCGCTACACTAAAATGCTGTATCGCGACGCCGATGCCGATGGTGGGTGGTTCACTTTTTACATTTTGAGCAAACGAAGTTTTCTTCACTTCAGTCCAGATAGTTGTGTAACTGTAAGCGCAGTCTTTGTTGTGGTATGTTATCGTAAATGTAGCGCAAATTAGTAAATTTCCGCTTTCAATAAAGCAAAGTTACCAGCGGTACTCGGTAGGGCGGCCGGATGATTCGGTCCAAAGGCAAAACGCACTCGGCTTCGCCACTTGGAGTTCGAAGTTGGACTCGTTTGGACTATTGTTTTGATCGGAAGTGAACATTTGACAGGTGTCAGCGCCGTTTTCAACCTGTGACAACGCACTTGTCGATGGCTAAACTACCAATAAATAAATAAATGCGAATTAACATGAAGACATTTGCCTGAATAATTAAACGAAGCATGCATCGAAGGGCAAATATTAACAAGGCTGTAAGCTATCAATCTGTGCAGGCTATACAGAATATAACTTGTTATGTTATTGCTTTGGGTAATATTTTATTTTTGTCTTAACTTAATAACTGGCTTGTTGTGTATATTATATCCGAAGTCGCTTATATCTGTGTCTCAAGTCACATATCATCATATGTCTAAACAATTGCAGACACTATATTATGTCCCAAAAAGATAACAAGTAACGATATTGAATATATTGTTCATGGCTCCAAGAATGGTTTATTGTAAATATTTAAAACTTACTTTGGAGCATAATGTCGAAGATGAGTACGACATTTCGATCCGTCAGCTATGGGCCTTGTTCACGTACTGGTGTCACGTGTTGCCTCGGCAAATCTAAGGCAACACACGTGACACCAGTACGTGAACAAGGCCCATAGCTGATGGATCGAAACGTTGTACTCATCTTCGACATTATGCTCCAAAATAAGTTTAAAATATTTACAATAACAAGTAACGTTTAAAATGCAAAAATTATTTGAAATATTAGTGCTAATAACCATTGATCTGTGTTAAGCCTCAGAGAAATAAATGTGATTCTTTTTTGGAAAATAATATAAAAACTGAAAAGTAAATTTAGGACATATCGTCATAAAGTCCATACCACAGGTAGTCTATAAATTTCATTTATTAGTGGGATGGGATTATGGTTTTGGGTTAAGGTTCAGTGTTGGTTTTATGGCAATAATGTCCAGCCTATATATGGTAGAACTTGAAGGGCTCATTAGTAAAACAGTTGTAATTAAATTCGTAATCCATTCTAATATAGGCCAGTTAAGAACAAGCCAAAAGACATAATGTATGTAATTTATATGTGGCTGACCTGCGACCCTGACACACAATACTCACTTACTCAGATTCAACCTTATAATAATATTATGGTCACATACATTTTTACAGTATTCTCTACTTTTTAATTTGTTCATTTCTCCCAGCATGATTTATGGACACTTTACTTTGCAGATGACATCTGCCATTGACAGTACCCAGTGCGACTGGTGACATATGACGCTACATTGTGACAATCACTATGGCTGAACGACGACGTGTCAGAGCCAGTCAAAGCGACGTAGACGATGACTTTGATGCTGAGTCAGTGCCTCTTCTTCAGTCTGGCAAAGACAACGATTCACCAAGACCGACAGGAAACTCGAGAGATGAGATTAGGTGTGTCATTTCAAACTGTTCTTTCTGTGTTCAGTGTTAGTTCTCTCTCTCAGTCTCTGTCTCTGTCTGTCACCACACAACACACAACACACAACACACAGCACACAACACACAACACACAACACACAACACACAACACACAACACACAGCATACAACACACAACACACAACACACAACACACAACACACAACACACAGCACACAGCACACAGCACACAACACACAACACACAACACACAACACACAACACACACAGTGCCGTGGCTCAGGGGCAGAGCTTCGGACTCTGAACTAATAGAAACCAGCTTTGAATCCTGTTTTGCTGTGTCAAACCATTGGAAAGCGTTTTTACTCTACGTTGCTCCTGTTCACTCTGCTGTATAAATGAGTAACTGGCTATAGGCAGTGGTGGCTATATGTACGAGCAGCCTTCGTGCATTAATTGCAGCATGGCTTTCCAGAAAAGTTGAGATGTGTCAGATTGAACAGGTCTGTGAGGGAGTAACGTGTGAAGCGCCTTGAGCAGTCCTGAAGACTGGATACTGTGCCATATAAGAACTTACCCGTTGCTTCGTGTAAGAACACTGAGCACTGTTGCGGACTGATGGCTTCAATCCTTATTCATCAGTTCACTTCTTCTGATCAGCATCAAATAAAACTAGGGTTTTCAGTTTTAATTTTGTTATCATTAAAAATATTTCAACACATCAAAATTAAGTAAATATTTGTACATGGATATATCTATATCGTATAAGTAATTACTTGGATTAACAATGTTTTTCACGACCTCTAGAAAGAGACGTCACATCACGCTCTTCGACGCTGTCGCGATCATGGTGGGCAATGTCATTGGATCCGGGATATTCCTGTCCCCTAGTGGCGTTACCCGGAACATAGGCTCCGTAGGTGGATCTCTGGCAGTTTGGGCCGTCATGGGATTGTACAACCTCGTCCAGGTAGAGTCAGTTAAGTTCTAGCAATATTATCTAATCTGTTAATGTTGGTAGTAATATTATCTAAACTCTTCCTGCAGCTCAAGTTTTCCAGTGCATGTAGAAAGCGTCCATTCAAAGTTTTCATAAACAGTTATCAAAAAATCTAAATGACAGTGTAATCTTTTCATCTGATAATTTATTTAGCCAATGTACTATATTGGTTAGGTTAAAGTTATTATAATATTGGTTAGGTTAAAGTTATCATCAACTATATATTTTAACAACATGTAGTTAGTTGATTACAAGGTTATTTACATTTACCAAAAATTCAGCTACTATTACACAAGGAGAAAATGAAGAGAAACAAATGGGCTAGCCATAAAATGTAATAAACATATAAATGGTAAACATGAGTTAAACAAGAAATATCTTACAGGAAGAAGAAAAATTTATAATCAACAATAGCATGTAACGTTAAAACCAAACATTTTAATAATATCTACAATCAGTTAAAACTGACTGCTGTGCACTCAAATACATTTTGGGCCAACTTTGATTCACTAATTTGGGTAACCTGAGTTATGTGTGTACTGTCCAAACATCCGAGATCATTTGGTCATGTGACCATTCTTGACATAGATTGGCAAGGTGAATCTTTAAAGCTGTTACCCTCTCCAAATTTGGTTTTGTGAGAATTCACCAAGAAAGAATCGTCATTAGTAATGACAACCAATAGAGAACGTAGACCCCTAGTGCAGAAGATATGAAGCAATCATATATAAGTCACCACAATCTATGTATTATGGTTTAAGTCTTAAAATATCAAATTGATACGTTGATCAATTGATTACATTTATTTAATTTATTTACATAAGAGGGTTTACGTCCATAATCATGATCTTTGCTGTTCTGTTGGTTCAAATAGGATCTGTGCGCGTAGTAAATTACCTTAAACCGGAGACTACATTAGAGGTACCTACTCAAATTGCTTATGTTGCTGAAACAATGTCGGTCCTGGATAAAATTATGATGACACAGTCTGTGATGTGTTGAGTGTGACTACTAAGTAGCATCTGGTTGGTAGGCGTTGTGCTACGCGGAGCTGGGAACAATGATCCCCTGGGCGGGCGGAGACTATACATACATCTACGAGATCATTGGTGCCATGCCAGCCTTCATGTGTCTGTGGATACACATTGTTGTCATCTCAGCCTCCAGGTAATCACTTCATGTGTCTGTGGATACACGTTGTTGTCATTTCAGCCTCCAGGTAATCACTTCATGTGTCTGTGGATACACGTTGTTGTCATTTCAGCCTCCAGGTAATCACTTCATGTGTCTGTGGATACACGTTGTTGTCATCTCAACCTCCGGGTAATCACTTCATGTGTCTGTGGATACACGTTGTTGTCATCTCAGCTTCCAGGTAATCACTTCATGTGTCTGTGGATACACGTTGTTGTCGTCTCAGCCTCCAGGTAATCACTTCATGTGTCTGTGGATACACGTTGTTGTCTTCTCAGCCTCCAGGTAATCACTTCATGTGTCTGTGGATACACGTTGTTGTCATCTCAACCTCCAGGTAATCACTTCATGTGTCTGTGGATACACGTTGTTGTCATCTCAACCTCCAGGTAATCACTTCATGTGTCTGTGGATACACGTTGTTGTCATCTCAGACTCCAGGTAATCACTTCATGTGTCTGTGGATACACGTTGTTGTCACCTCAGCCTCCAGGTAATCACTTCATGTGTCTGTGGATACACGTTGTTGTCACCTCAGCCTCCAGGTAATCACTTCATGTGTCTGTGGATACACGTTGTTGTCACCTCAACCTCCAGGTAATCACTTCATGTGTCTGTGGATACACGTAGTTGTCATCTCAGCCTCCAGGTAATCACTTCATGTGTCTGTTGATACACGTTGTTGTCACCTCAGCCTCCAGGTAATCACTTCATGTGTCTGTGGATACACGTTGTTGTCATCTCAGCCTCCAGGTAATCACTTCATGTGTCTGTGGATACACGTTGTTGTCATCTCAACCTCCAGGTAATCACTTCATGTGTCTGTGGATACACGTTGTTGTCACCTCAGCCTCCAGGTAATCACTTCATGTGTCTGTGGATACACATTGTTGTCACCTCAGCCTCCAGGTAATCACTTCATGTCTCTGTTGATACACGTTGTTGTCACCTCAGCCTCCAGGTAATCACTTCATGTGTCTGTGGATACACGTTGTTGTCATCTCAGCCTCCAGGTAGTCACTTCATGTGTCTGTGGATACACGTTGTTGTCATTTCAGCCTCCGGGTAATCACTTCATGTGTCTGTGGATACACGTTGTTGTCGTCTCAACCTCCGGGTAATCACTTCATGTGTCTGTGGATACACGTTGTTGTCATCTCAACCTCCGGGTAATCACTTCATGTGTCTGTGGATACACGTTGTTGTCATCTCAGCTTCCGGGTAATCACTTCATGTGTCTGTGGATACACGTTGTTGTTGCCTCAGACTCCAGGTAATCACTTCATGTGTCTGTGGATACACGTTGTTGTCGTCTCAGACTCCAGGTAATCACTTCATGTGTCTGTGGATACACGTTGTTGTCGTCTCAGCCTCCAGGTAATCACGTCATGTGTCTGTGGATACACGTTGTTGTCGTCTCAGCCTGCAGGTTATCACTTCATGTGTCTGTGGATACACGTTGTTGTCATCTCAACCTCCAGGTAATCACTTCATGTGTCTGTGGATACACGTTGTTGTCATCTCAGTCTCCAGGTAATCACTTCATGTGTCTGTGGATACATGTTGTTGTCATCTCAGTCTCCAGGTAATCACTTCATGTGTCTGTGGATACATGTTGTTGTCATCTCAGTCTCCAGGTAATCACTTCATGTGTCTGTGGATACACGTTGTTGTCATCTCAATCTCCAGGTAATCACTTCATGTGTCTGTGGATACATGTTGTTGTCACCTCAGCCTCCAGGTAATCACTTCATGTGTCTGTGGATACACGTTGTTGTCATCTCAGTCTCCAGGTAATCACTTCATGTGTCTGTGGATACATGTTGTTGTCATCTCAGTCTCCAGGTAATCACTTCATGTGTCTGTGGATACATGTTGTTGTCATCTCAGTCTCCAGGTAATCACTTCATGTGTCTGTGGATACACGTTGTTGTCATCTCAGTCTACAAGTAATCACTTCATGTGTCTGTGGATACACGTTGTTGTCATTTCAGCCTCCAGGTAATCACTTCATGTGTCTGTGGATACACGTTGTTGTCATCTCAGCCTCCAGGTAATCACTTCATGTGTCGGCGGATACCCGTTGTTGTCATCTCAACCTCCGGGTAATCACTTCATGTGTCTGTGGATACACGTTGTTGTTATCTCAACCTCCGGGTAATCACTTCATGTGTCTGTGGATACACGTTGTTGTTATCTCAACCTCCAGGTAATCACTTCATGTGTCTGTGGATACACGTTGTTGTTATCTCAACCTCCAGGTAATCACTTCATGTGTCTGTGGATACATGTTGTTGTCATCTCAGCCTCCAGGTAATCACTTCATTTGTCTGTGGATACACGTTGTTGTCATCTCAGCCTCCAGGTAATCACTTCATGTGTCTGTGGATACATGTTGTTGTCATCTCAACCTCCAGGTAATCACTTCATGTGTCTGTGGATACATGTTGTTGTCATCTCAGCCTCCAGGTAATCACTTCATGTGTCTGTGGATACATGTTGTTGTCATCTCAACCTCCAGGTAATCACTTCATGTGTCTGTGGATACACGTTGTTGTCATCTCAACCTCCAGGTAATCACTTCACATGACCTTGTGTGAATGTGGGTGTATGTAAATAATTATGTGGGTGGCTGTATGCATGTGTGAGGGTGTGTAAGTGTGGATGTGCAAGTGTGGGGGTGTCTCTGTGTGAATGTGTCTGTGTGTGGGTGTGTAAGTGTGGATGTCTTTGTGTGGGATGTGTAAGTGTAGAGACTTATTAATGGAAAAGGGCAGCCACAAAATGTGTTATCCACCCACATTGAGATATTTAGTTTATTCATACACCAACACGTAAACACAGTGACATGCAGCAATGATCTAATTTAACATGTTTAAAGGATCACTGAAATAAATCACTGAAATATCTAAACATGAAGGATTAGGTTCATTGCTTGACAACACACTGCCAGTGTGTAGTTGTGTGTACTGCTAACAGACTCATTTGTGTACTGCTAACAGACTCACTTATGTACTGCTAACAGACTCACTTGTGTACTGCTAACAGACTCACTTGTGTACTGGTAACAGACTCACTTGTGTACTGCTAACAGACTCACTTGTGTACTGCTAACAGACTCACTTGTGTACTGCTAACAGACTCACTTGTGTACTGCTAACAGACTCACTTGTGTACTGGTAACAGACTCACTTGTGTACTGCTAACAGACTCACTTGTGTACTGCTAACAGACTCACTTGTGTACTGCTAACAGACTCACTTGTGTACTGCTAACAGTGTGGTCCACTGTTGCAGCTGTGCTGTGATTTCTCGGACGGCCGCTCTCTACCTGATAGAACCCTTCAATGAGGGCTGCCACCTTCAGGTGATTACCATCCTGGCAGCATGGATCATTGGTATGTGGGGTGAATAGGAGGATCATGGATAGGTGGGGGTGAATAGGCAGATCATTGGTTTGTGGGGTGCATGGGAGGATCATTGGTATGTGGGGTGTATGGGAGGATCATGGGAATGTGGATGCATGGGAGGATCATTGGTAGGCGGAGTGTATAGGAGGATCATGGGTAGGTGAGGTGCATGGGAGGATCATTGGTATGTGGGGTGTATGGGAGGATCATGGGTATGTGGGGTGTAATGGGAGGATCATGGGTAGGTGGGGTGCATGGGAGGATAATTGGTATGTAGGGTGTATGGGAGGATCATTGGTATGTGGAGTGTATGGGAGGATCATTGGTAGGTGGAGTGTATAGGAGGATCATGGGTAGGTGGGGTGCATGGGAGGATCATTGGTATGTGGGGTGCATGGGAGGATCATTGGTATGTGGGCTGAATGGGAGGAGCATTGGTATGTGGAGGTGCATGGGAGGATCATTGGTATGTGGGGTGTATGGGAGGATCATTGGTATGTGGGGTGTATGGGAGGATCATTGGTATGTGGGGTGTATGGGAGGATCATTGGTATGTGGGGTGTATGGGAGGATCATTGGTGTGTGGGGTGTATGGGAGGATCATTGGTACGTGGGGTGCATGTGAGGATAATTGGTATGTGGGGTGTATGGGAGGATCATTGGTATGTGGGGTGCATGGGAGGATCATTGGTATGTGGGGTGCATGGGAGGATCATTGGTATGTGGGGTGCATGGGAGTGATCATTGGTATGTGGGGTGTATGGGAGGATCATTGGTATGTGGGGTGTATGGGAGGATCATTGGTATGTGGGTGCTATGGGAGGATCATTGGTATGTGGGGTGTATGGGAGGATCATTGGTATGTGGGGTGTGGGAGGATCATTGGTATGGGGGTGATGGAGTAATTGGTATGTGGGGTATGGAGGATATTTGGGGTGATGGGAGGATCATTGGTATGTGGGGTGCATGGGAGGATCATTGGTATTGGGGTGATGGGAGATCATTGGTATGTGGGGTGTATGGGAGGATCATTGGTATGTGGGGTGTATGGGAGGATCATTGGTATGTGGGGTGCATGGGAGGATCATTGGTATGTGGGGTGATGGGAGGATCATTGGTATGTGGGGTGTATGGGAGGATCATTGGTATGTGGGGTGTATGGGAGGATCATTGGTATGTGGGGTGTATGGGAGGATCATTGGTATGTGGGTGTATGGGAGGATCATTGGTATGTGGGGTGTATGGGAGGATCATTGGTATGTGGGGTGTATGGGAGGATCATTGGT
Source organism: Ridgeia piscesae (assembly GCA_025642075.2). NCBI lineage: Eukaryota > Metazoa > Annelida > Polychaeta > Sabellida > Siboglinidae > Ridgeia > Ridgeia piscesae. The sequence goes on along the minus strand of JAODUO010000313.1, from coordinate 30,490 downwards.
ATGTGGGGTGCATGGGAGGATCATTGGTATGTGGGGTGTATGGGAGGATCATTGGTATGTGGGGTGTATGGGAGGATCATTGGTATGTGGGGTGTATGGGAGGATCATTGGTATGTGGGGTGCATGGGAGGATCGTTGGTATGTGGGGTGCATGGGAGGATCATTGGTATGTGGGGTGCATGGGAGGATCATTGGTATGTGGGGTGTATGGGAGGATCATAGGTATGTGGGGTGTATGGGAGGATCATTGGTATGTGGGGTGCATGGGAGGATCATTGGTATGTGGGGTACATGGGAGGATCATTGGTATGTGGGGTGCATGGGAGGATCATTCGTATGTGAGGTGTATGGGAGGATCATTGGTATGTGGGGTGTATGGGAGGATCAGTGGTATGTGGGGTGTATGGGAGGATCATTGGTATGTGGGGTGTATGGGAGGATCATTGGTATGTGGGGTGCATGGGAGGATCATTGGTATGTGGGGTGCATGGGAGGATCATTGGTATGTGGGGTGTATGGGAGGATCATTGGTATGTGGGGTGTATGGGAGGATCATTGGTATGTGGGTTGCTTGGGAGGATCATTGGTATGTGGGGTGTATGGGAGGATCATTGGTATGTGGGGTGTATGGGAGGATCATTGGTATGTGGGGTGTATGGGAGGATCATTGGTATGTGGGGTACTTGGGAGGATCATTGGTATGTGGGGTGCATGGGAGGATCATTGGTATGTGGGGTGCATGGGAGGATCATTGGTATGTGGGGTGCTTGGGAGGATCATTGGTATGTGGGGTGCATGGGAGGATCATTGGTATGTGGGGTGCACTCAAGGATTGTAGTTATGCGTGGGTGTGCATAGGTCTTGCAGAATGAAGATGTTTTATATATTTCCCGTATGATCATGAGTTGTATGATAAATATCCTTCTTAGAAGAATAAAGTGAATTGAACTGAACTTAGATAGTGACAGGATCTGGACTTCTGGGTTCTTGTGGAAAAGATTTGAAATGCGACGCTTCTGTGGAAGTGTTGAAAGGCTTGCTTTAGTATCATCAATCTTATACTCAATTTTCTGCAACTGGGATGAAGTTAAAATTGACTGTACATATAACCACAACTTTACAGAGAACTAAACCTGACATGTGTACAATGGACTGTTTCCTGTGTACAATGGACTGTTTCCTGTGTACAATGGACTGTTTCCTGTGTACAATGGACTGTTTCCTGTGTACAGTGTACTGCGTCGTGTGTACAATGTACTGTTTCCTGTGTACAATGTACTGTTTCCTGTGTACTGTTTCCTGTGTACAATGGACTGTTTCCTGTGTACAATGGACTGTTTCCTGTTTACAGTGGACTGTTTCCTGTGTACAGTGGACTGTTTCCTGTGTACAATGTACTGTTTCCTGTGTACAATGGACTGTTTCCTGTGTACAATGGACTGTTTCCTGTGTACAATGGACTGTTTCCTGTGTACAATGGACTGTTTCCTGTGTACAATGTACTGCGTCCTGTGTACCATGTACTGTTTCCTGTGTACAATAGACTGTTTCATATGTACACTGCTTAATGCAGGATACAATTATTGCCAGTCACATGTTTTGGTGGACACATGGATGTTAACTGTTAAGCCAGTTTACAAACATTTAAATGTGTCTGATGACCTGAAATGGACGGACGGGTCTCTACCTAAAGCTATGCCTGTGTACAATGTTCTGTTTCCTGTTTTCCACACAAGCGAAAGTTATGATAGCTTCTGTATTTGGTGTTGATCACACTTTTGATTATACTAAATAAGTCTCTTTGTTTCAGTGTCCCTGGCATTTGTGAATGCATTCAGCACAATCTGGGCCATCCGCTTGCAAACGTTCTTCACCTTTTGTAAAGTATGCGCCCTAATTGTTGTCATCATCGTAGGCGCAGTCCAGTTAGGCAAAGGTGGGTCTCACGAATTGCAGATACTACATCTGGAAATAAGAGCTTGATGAAAACATTACTTACGTCGACCTATCAGTATCAAACACCACACTGATGGTTCAGCCAACTGTGAATCACGTTTGTTGGTGTTAAGGTTTGATTGAAGGTTGTCTGTCTATTACACTGAGTAATCATTGGCAGGAAGTGTGCTGACTCAGGCAGACTTCTACCCACATGTGGTGTTGTCGTCTTCACGTGCCATGAGTCGTGACCGATTACATTAGTACCAGCTGTTGTCTACCCTGGCACATCCTCGTCAAAAACTCATCTTTTAACATCTGCCAATTGCCCACAATGTGTGTAGTCCGCATAAGGTCATGTGATGTAATATACACTTCTCATGTTACATGCAATGTTTAGGTTGTGAATGGGGCATTACATTGGGATTCACACCAGTTGCGTGTCCATCGTCAAATTAGGGTGGGTATTTGATCTGAACCCACGGCTGGCACAGTAGCGACTGGCGAAGTCAGCGGCTATAATTGTGTTGTTCGACTCTGCACACTCTCCAGATTTTGGGAGACGATCAGCCAGGGATAGTTTCTACCCCAGGCTTGCGAGTTGCAAGGATGGGTGTTGCGCATGGGAGAAGAACCGTCCCAGACATATGTAAATGTGGAAATGTTTGTCTGCAAAGTGTGCCACTTGACCTGTCCATTACGTGACCAGACAGTGCCACTTGACCTGTCCAGTACGTGACCAGCTGCCAGGCATAAACCCCATCATCCTTGCAAGCCAGCGCACAAAACTACACCTGGCCAATCATCTCTGTAAAGCAGGGGAGTAAGCGGCGTCCAACTACTTAATTATAGCAATTGACTTTGCCAGTCGCTACTGTGTCAGCCGTGGGAACAGTGCAAATACCCACCCCAGTTTTAGTATACGTGATATACTGGATACATGAGCATTCATCAGCTGTTTCATATCTGAATATTATGTACAATTTGAACATTTTCTAAGCACTGCATTCTGATTATAAACCCTGTTGGACTTAACTAATGCAATTTGGTGCCAGTGACATGCATTTATTCAAGTAAACAATAATTAAAATTAAATTGAGTAAGTGAGGAATGTTCATTGTTTTTATGAATAATGGAATAATAGATGTATTTTTTGTAACATTTGAAAGACTTCCTTTCTGGTGCAGGGCACGTGGAGAATTTCAAGAATCCTTTTGCAAACACGTCAACAGACCCCGGGGCTATAGCTCTCTCTTCCCTGGACGGATACTTTGCCTACAAAGGCTGGTCAGTATCGTCAGCTTCACACTAGAATAGTTATTCTCTGCCTGTCTTCTCGCTGTCTCCCCCTCCCCTGTTGTCATTTTCAACATTCTCTACATTCAACTAAACATGTTCTCGCTCGTAAATAGAAATAACAATCGCATACTGCAATGGGTTTGTTAAATGTATTGTGTTCCTTGCAATTCTTGTCCCAAGTCTTACATTGTCTTCTTTGTTTTCTCTTCCCAGGGAGTTGATCAATGCCCTATCAGAGGAAATGGTCAACCCAGCCAGGTAACAGGTTTTGTGAGTTCACAGACTCTAAACAAGGAATGTAGTTCATATTTGATCCAGTCACCATAGTAATGACACCTGTCATGGATGATGGATAGCTGCACTGAGGCATTCAAAACTATTAGAAAAAATGCTGACTCAGATTGAAGTCACATGATATGATTGCTACAACATGACCCTCCCCACTGACCAGTCCTGATAGCCACAGTAGTGTTAGTGTGTGTTTGTTGAAATAATATGTCGTGTCAATGTATCAGTTTATTTCCCGTAAGATATGTGATGATAAACAAACCATTGTGTATTTTTATTTAAAAAACTAATAACTACCAGTAACCTGTGTTGTAGAGATATCGCATTGATGGTGTGGATCTCTGTGTTGTAGAGATATCCCATTGTTGGTGTGGATCATGGATCTTCATATTGTAGAGATATCCTGTTGATGGTGTGGATCTCCGTGTTGTAGAGATATCTAGTTGATGGTATGGATTTCCGTATTGTAGAGATATCCCATTGATGGTGTGGATTGTGGATCTCCATGTTGTAGAGATATCTAGTTGATGGTGTGGATCTCCATGTTGTTGAGACATCTAGTTGATGGTGTGGATCTCCATGTTGTTGAGATATCTAGTTGATGGTATGGATTTCCGTATTGTAGAGATATCCCATTGATGGTGTGGATTGTGGATCTCCATGTTGTAGAGATATCTAGTTGATGGTGTGGATCTCCATGTTGTAGAGACATCTAGTTGATGGTGTGGATCTCCATGTTGTTGAGACATCTAGTTGATGGTGTGGATCTCCATGTTGTAGAGATATCCCGTTGATGGTGTGGATCTCCATGAGTCTGGTCACTGTCATATATGTCCTCACTAACGCTGCATACTTCACCGTCCTCACACCACAAGACGTCTGCGAGTCTGATGCCGTTGCCTTGGTAATAACCTAACTACACTAGAGGGCGTGTGAGTGCATGCATATGTGTGATATATTTAACAAGATTTAACAAGATTGTCATCTAGAGAATTAACTCTAGATGGCAGATGGACAAGGAAACCTTTTTGGTGTATAGAGTCCACCCAAACAGTCAGCAGATAATCGGTTCCATTCGTTTATTGTTCTTTGTGAAAATGAGAACTTTCTAATGTTCAGTCTACACTGCTCGTTTGGTAACGTAACTTCATGTCTTCTACTGGTAGTTCTTCTGTGTTCATTAACCAAGAAAAAATATTTCTATAAATATTTTCATAACCATTCAATATTGAAAGGTTTCCTCCTTGTAATGAAGCATGTTTGGTGCACCTCAAACATGGCCTACCTGGTCCCTTGGGGTAATCTATAACACTTTGGAAGAATAGTAACAACTTTTTAGAAAATTATTGTTAGTTGACAATTCTTGCCTGTTTTGTGATTCACGTATTATGTAACCAACCTCAAAATAAATATTCTCAGGATGGAGTTATAATAACAATTAGGAGCATATGTTTTTTGTCAGCATGCTTGTTTTGACTAATTAATATTCAGAGCAAAATATATCATGGCATTTTGGTAATGTTGCCCCCCCATAAGTACTGTACCCCACTTGTAACACTGCACTCCACTTGTAACACTGCATAACACTGCTTCCTGCATCCACTATGTACTTGTTGCAGACGTTTGCAAGTCGAACGATGGGAAGGGCGATGTGGATAATCCCTATATCTGTAGCCCTGTCTGCAATGGGGGCTGTCAATGGTGATTTCCTCGGAAACTCAAGGTCTGGTCAACATTTGCAGTTCAACTTTCCCCACATATATCAGCGATACAAAAACATTATTAATTTTAATGCTTTGTTGGTGTCTAACATTAACTACAGAATGTTGTACTTGCATAATGGAATCTTTGTTCTGTTAATTTTGTTTTATTTTTGATAAATTTGTTTGATTTACGCCAACACGCACATGCACGGATTCACACTTACACACACTTACATGCAACACACCCACAATACACACCATACAACCACACACCACACACGAATATATTGGCTTATACATCACAAATGTAAGACAATCAGTGTGTTTCTAAATTCACCCAAAATTATATCACATGACCAGAGGCTGACCCCACTCCTTGCAGGTGATTTCATGGCTGAGCTTTATAGAGAAATTTTGCAAAGGGATATGCCAAGTACTGACGATTATCACACAACACCACTCACTCCTGCTTTCAAAGTCTGCTACAGTTACATACTTTTATGTGTTTGAAATCTGTGATTTTGTTTGTGTTGTGTACAAGTAATTGTTCTGCCGTAGGTACCTGTTGGCAGGAGGTCGATACCATCAGATGCCTCAAGTGATGTCATTTGTACACGTCAAGCGCTACACACCAATTGTTGCCATTATGTTGCTGGTGAGTCGCACTGGAACCTCACATATATATTTACACAAACAGACATGGGTTCTATTTCTAAGTGGTTCAGTGTTTTGGCGAATCTCTAACTCGACGTTAGTCACTGCGCTCACAGATTAGATATAAATAAATAATAATAAAACATAATTTAAAATATATTAAAAAGATTGATTAATTAGTTGTTAAGAAACGATAAATAAATAATTTATAAATCTAAATGTCACCCAAAAAGTCTCTAAAATGTCATGTATCTGGCTAATTGGCACAATAAGTTCTTTTAAATAAATATATCTTCAGATGACACTTAAACAGTGTCAGTGACGGAGCATCATGTAGTGTCAGTGACAATTCATTCCAAATATTAGGTCCAGTTACACCAAACGCTCGTCTGCTGGTGGATTTCGATGCTGGTGTAACTGCTAGCTTTGTCATAAAGTGATAAAAAAATTGCGTTTTGTTGTATATTTTACTGAAATTCTGGTTTCAGATCATGATCTTTATGACTAAACCTAAGGCCTTGGTGTAGTGTGTCTCTTGCAGTGTCTGCTAGCCTTGGTGTAGTGTGTCTCTTGCAGTGTCTGCTAGCCTTGGTGTACCGTGTCTCTTGCAGTGTCTGCTAGCCTTGGTGTACCGTGTCTCTTGCAGTGTCTCCTAGCCTTGGTGTACCGTGTCTCTTGCAGTGTCTGCTAGCCTAGGTGTACCTGTCTCTTGCAGTGTCTGCTAGTCTTGGTGTACCGTGTCTCTTGCTGTGTCTGCTAGCCTTGGTGTACCGTGTCTCTTGCAGTGTCTGCTAGCCTTGGTGTACCGGGTCTCTTGCAGTGTCTGCTAGCCTTGGTGTACCGTGTCTCTTGCAGTGTCTGCTAGCCTTGGTGTACCATGTCTCTTGCAGTGTCTGCTAGCCTTGGTGTACCGTGTATCTTGCAGTGTCTGCTAGCCTTGGTGTACCGTGTCTCTTGCAGTGTCTGCTAGCCTTGGTGTACCGTGTCTCTATGGCCTTAGCAGTGTCTGCTAGCCTTGGTGTACCGTGTCTCTTGCAGTGTCTGCTAGCCTTGGTGTACCGTGTCTCTTGCAGTGTCTGCTAGCCTTGGTGTACCGTGTCTCTTGCAGTGTCTGCTAGCCTTGGTGTACCGTGTCTCTTACAGTGTCTACTAGCCTTGGTGTACCTGTCTCTTGCAGTGTCTGCTAGCCTTGGTGTACCGTGTCTCTTGCAGTGTCTGCTAGCCTTGGTGTACCGTGTCTCTTGCAGTGTCTGCTAGCCTTGGTGTACCGTGTCTCTTACAGTGTCTGCTAGCCTTGGTGTACCTGTCTCTTGCAGTGTCTGCTAGCCTTGGTGTACAGTGTCTCTTGCAGTGTCTGCTAGCCTTGGTGTACCTGTCTCTTGCAGTGTCTGCTAGCCTTGGTGTACCGTGTCTCTTGCAGTGTCTGCTAGTCTTGGTGTACTGTGAGAGTCTGCTAGTCTTGGTCTACTGTGTCTCTTGCAGTGTCTGCTAGCCTTGGTGTACCGTGTCTCTTGCAGTGTCTGCTAGCCTTGGTGTACTGTGCCTTCACCCAGCTAGAGAAGATACAGGAGTACGCGTCCCTGGCAGTGCAGCTCAAGATGCTGCTGGCACTGACCGCTCTCTTCTACATGCGGTGGAAGGCGCCTGACCTCCACCGACCTGTCAGGGTGAGTGACAACTACAAGTCCATTAAATGCTACCTTTGCACAGGGCATAAACAATGAATTGGCCAAAAGGCAGAAAGATAATGCAGATATTCTTCTTCTCTACAGTTATTTGAATGTCGCATTGTGATCCCAACTTAAGCATTGTGTGTTGCGTTTTGTTTAGCACTTTCAAGCATGAAGATAATTGTTTCAGTTACACAACGTAATCAGTTATAATTACAGGATATTTTGAACACCAGAATGAATTACAAGGCATTTAAAAATCAAAACCAGAATCATTTGCAGTTACAGCGTGTCTGTAGTCAACTAAAATATCCAACGTGGAGTGAGAATTGACACACTGCAGTACAAATTTTCCTGTTATTCAGCAGAAGTTCATTGGGTGTTTACCGAGAGTGCTTCAGTATTAATGGAACAAATTGTCTGGTCGAATGTGTTTAAAAGCAAACTCAACAAACACCTCAAAAGGCTGATAAGTCATACTCGTGCTAAGCAAAAGGCATTTTCGTTCACATGTCACTGGGATGTCTGCTCTGGAGGATGGTTGGATAAATTTAGATGACGTAAGACCACAATAAGTTGTTGTCCGGCAGTACCCAACCAGAGAACCTTACAGAAATAGCATTATGCAGGTTGTCTGAATTTCTGTGTGGACATATGTAGAGTGGAATGAGTAGAAAGTTTGTTTTTGTGACAAATCACTGTCTGATTCTTGCAGGAACGAAGGGGTGTCAGGATTAAAAGTAGTTTGTTGGAAACTGAGATATTAGAATATATTATGCTGTGCTGATCCTTGTTGGCTACAGGTGAACACACTGCTGGCCGTCCTCACTCTACTTGTCGTGGTCTGATCCTTGTTGGCTACAGGTGAACACACTGCTGGCCGTCCTCACTCTACTTGTCATGGTCTGATCCTTGTTGGCTACAGGTGAACACACTGCTGGCCGTCCTCGCTCTACTTGTCATGGTCTGATCCTTGTTGGCTACAGGTGAACACACTGCTGGCCGTCCTCGCTCTACTTGTCATGGTCTGATCCTTGTTGGCTACAGGTGAACACACTGCTGGCCGTCCTCACTCTACTTGTCATGGTCTGATCCTTGTTGGCTACAGGTGAACACACTGCTGGCCGTCCTCACTCTACTTGTCATGGTCTGATCCTTGTTGGCTACAGGTGAACACACTGGGCCCCCCACTGCTGGCCGTCCTCGCTCTACTTGTCATGGTCTGATCCTTGTTGGCTACAGGTGAACACACTGCTGGCCGTCCTCACTCTACTTGTCATGGTCTGATCCATGTTGGCTACAGGTGAACACACTGCTGGCCGTCCTCACTCTACTTGTCATGGTCTGATCCTTGTTGGCTACAGGTGAACACACTGCTGGCCGTCCTCACTCTACTTGTCATGGTCGCCCTCATTGTGCTGTCATTCCTCAAGGACCCTGTCACTACAGGCATCGGAGTGGTCGTCTTCCTCGCTGGTGTACCTCTCTATCTGCTCACCAGGGTGTGCTACCGAGCCAGGGCCACCAACAGTGCTATGGGTGCGTTACAGAAAATGTAATGTTTTTGTATGTCTTCGTAAAGAGAGTAGTGTAATATACAATTCATGCATCGCTGGAAATACACAACAATTGTGTTCACTTTTGCGTTAGTGCTGTTTAAAAACCATGCATGCTGTGGTCAAGGATGATGTGAAGAATGTATCATATGAATCCGTATGTGGCATGGTTGGTGTATTCTCCATTGTTTTACACTATATTCATATGAATGCGTGTAATACTATTTGTATAGCTGTGATGCACAGCAATAGCAGGTAATATTTTATATAAAAGATTAAATTACGGTAAAATGCAATATTAGTATAATAATGTGCCTGATTTAAGCAAGACAATAAATTATGTTTCATTATCAACAAGCAAATCAGTGAGACTGTGGTAGAACACTTACAAAAAAAGTAAAACCAAGTAACAAAATAATTAATTATAATTATGAATAAAACAATTAATTCAACCAGAATTTTGTTTAAATAAGTTAATAGTCAAATTTATTTAAAATAAACAAGTGTAGTAGAATGTACACTGTGAAATGTAGTAAACTGTGGCACTATTCTGCATCAAGTGTTTGTATGTTACGTCCACACATTTAGCTACAGTTTGTCTGTTCTACTTTCAGACAAGGTCACACGGTTACTACAGAAGATTCTACTGGTTGCTCCCGATGAGAAGCCAAACGATTCTCCACAAGAAACCACCATTACCACGACCCACTGAAGAAACTAGTCTTGGTGAAATGTACAACTATTATTAATTATGATATAAGTAATATTTTAACTGTTCGTATAATGCAAACTTGATCATTAAGGGGCCTGAATTGTGATGACCTAAATCATTTAAGGAGGGAAGTTTAACTCATGGAGTGTCGTACATGGACACTTTAGCAGCTGGATAAATTACTACGTAGTAGACCCCGTAGTTTAATCTACAGGCTAATTGATGGGATGTATATGCTGCAGCTTGCCTGCGTCACGGTCATAATTAAGCATTTGACCTCCGTCAATCACCGAAAACGATTGCATAAATGTATATTACACTAATATATTTCATAAATAGAAATATATTAGTTCAATTTTCTGTGGGACGTTCAACAAAACGCCGCATCAGATTGTTCCAAGATTGTTAGATAAACATAGTTACTGTCATGCTAAAGTTAATATAAGTCATGTGAGTGTCTTGTCATAGATATGCTGACAAATAGATGACGATAGGATGAGGAGATTTAATGGTGTGACAGTTATGACATATCGTGTCAGATATATGGCATTTAGTTATGTAGTCAAGTCAATTTTGTTAAACATTCCTATGTGAGAAAAACATAACATCAATGGTGAAGATGCTACAAATGTGTTGTAATTATACCAGATGTTTTATTTTGTAAAAAAAGAACTAAATACAATCGATAAATTATATATTTTATACAGATATATATATATAATGTCTATGCAAATCACTTATATATGTATATGCACAGACTGTGATATATACATTATATTTATATGTGTATGCCTATGTTGTTTGTAGTAGCAATTTAGTAGATTTTGTGTATGTTGAAAATTAATAACAAAGATATTTTTCAAATTTATTGTACAAAACCTCAGCAGCTGTGCTCCCTTGCTTTTGGAAATGTACATGTTGTGAACGTTGTGGGTGAATAATTATTACACAATAAAACCATTTATAATGATCACCTGTGTGCCAGTTTTGTGAATTATTTCTTATCAAGCTATCCCTGACACAGAAATACGGAACAGAACCCCGCCCCAGATGCATCATAGTTCAACTACGTCTTCTAGGAATGTAGCTGCAGTTTCATTGGATGACGTGACACTGCAGATGGATGACTTCACACAGCACGCAAGTTACAACAGTTAACTTGGATGACGTGACACTGCAGATGGATGACTTCACACAGCACGCAAGTTACAACAGTTAACTTGGATGACGTGACACTGCAGATGGATGACTTCACACAGCACGCAAGTTACAACAGTTAACTTGGATGACGTGACACTGCAGATGGATGACTTCACACAGCACGCAAGTTACAACAGTTAACTTGGATGACGTGACACTGCAGATGGATGACTTCACACAGCACGCAAGTTACAACAGTTAACTTGGATGACGTGACACTGCAGATGGATGATTTCACACAGCACGCAAGTTACAACAGTTAACTTGGATGACGTGACACTGCAGATGGATGACTTCACACAGCACGCAAGTTACAACAGTTAACTTGGATGACGTGACACTGCAGATGGATGACTTCACACAGCACGCAAGTTACAACAGTTAACTTGGATGACGTGACACTGCAGATGGATGATTTCACACAGCGCGCAAGTTACAACAGTTAACTTGGATGACGTGACACTGCAGATGGATGACTTTTACACAGCGCGCAAGTTACAACAGTTAACTTGGATGACGTGACACTGCAGATGGATGACTTCACACAGCACGCAAGTTACAACAGTTAACTTGGATGACGTGACACTGCAGATGGATGATTTCACACAGCGTGCAAGTTCCAACAGTTAACTTGGATGACGTGACACTGCAGATGGATGACTTCACACAGCACGCAAGTTACAACAGTTAACTTGGATGACGTGACACTGCAGATGGATGATTTCACACAGCACGCAAGTTACAACAGTTAACTTGGATGACGTGACACTGCAGATGGATGACTTCACACAGCACGCAAGTTACAATAGTTAACTTGGAAAGACAAACATCCACTAGAATTGTTTGCATAGGACAAAATAGGTATGTTCAGTTGGAACTCTTAGGGATTGACACAGACGGGAAGGTAAGTTAAACACCCTAGTGTAATACACAGTGGAGGGTGAGGGTGACTGTGGGTGTGGCAGCACAAGGAGGGATGGACGGTGTTTTGGGAACAGGAAATGAAAATTGTTGCAAGTCCGCATGGGGTGTGAACTCTGGCACTGAGAGTGATGGAGAGAGAAGGAGGGGCAAGGGAAAGAAGGAGGGGCAAGGGAAAGAGGGAGGGAGGAGAACCTACAGGAGGCAGAACACAACTGGAACAAAGGGATGTGGTGGGATACAAGAAGAGGGAAGATGGGGGAATTGAGGGAAGAGATTGACATGAAGAATGACAGAAGGCCATCGGAGCAGACTAAGAAAGCCAGGCCACACGTGGAGGATGAGTGAAGAGAAATGACAGGAGAGAGCACGGGAAACAAGTGTTTCGTTGAAGTTTATGATTCACAGAATCATACATATGGGTCAGATCACACAATTGGCACAACAGGTCAAATCGCCTAATACAAAATAAACCACTGCTGGATCACTATGACACAAACGTCTCCTTTGAGCCTTATAAATGTATTTTCAAGGATGCTTACAATACATGTATATAAATATTAAGATACACAGTTTCCCGACAAACAGCATTATGTGTGATAATTTCCACCAATGACTGCAAACTATGTTGGTTTTAGACAACTTGACATTTGAACCTGCATGATTGCTTATGTTATGAGAGTGGGAAAGATCTCTCAACAAGACAGAACAGTTGAGAGATGGGGAAAATTACAGAACATTGGAATAGGTGGTTAGAATCATCATTAGGGCTAAACAGGGGTGACCTCACGTTGCATTAAGAACTGGGGGGAAGATCCTTGTGCATAATACAATGTTGACCTTTCCCGATTTTGGAGATCCACACACTTTCTTGCCCTTTCTGGGAACATTTACACTAATCTTTCAAATTTTCCACATAAAAACCACTATAAAATGTGAATATAATATACACATGTAAATTAATTTCCATTGGGTTATTTGTCAAAGGCACATTTAGTCATTTATGATGAGCCCATCAGCACCAACGAACACCAAAGACTGCGTACTGCATAGAATGGAGTCATAATCAACACATCGACAGGCTCAGCACTTGTGTAATACTGAATTTGTCATTTTCATAAATTACAATAATTCTGCAGGAAAGTATTTTATAATATTTTCATTCCATGGTACTTGTTTTGCTAATTCCCTTGGATAATGCATTTCTTCTTTTTTGGACAGTAACAGCAAGCCCTGGAAACAAAGACGTAGCATTACCGGAATGGAATCTTAATGTGGTCTCTAGGTTAAACAACTGATTGTAACAAAAGAACTTTTGCTCTTGATTCAACTAAACAGTTTTCTTTCGTCACGTTAAAAAACACTGCTCTTGTTCATAAATAAGCAGTTATTCCGGCTCTAAAGTACCTGCTTGCCAACAGTTGCAAAGTCAACAACAAAGCACCTTTATACTAATTCATTATTCGGAACTAAAACTCTGGAAATACCAGCAAAGATTGACACCAGTAGCATAGCGTATTTTGCTTCACAAACAAACTGAAAATACTGAAGTCTGAGCCTGAGTTTGTAAGAAATTAGTAGTAATAGATAACCATTTTAGAGTATGTTAGATAAGGAACACAAATGGAATGCAGAACGTGTCTTACACTTACAGTGGGGAACATTTCTCACAGTCGAGTCTTCAAACCAAAATTAAATAGTGTAACTGTTAAACTTACCACGTTGGTTGGTGATTCATAATGTATGGCACGATTTTGTGATCTAAACAGAAAATAACAGGACATCACACAACCATTAAGTAAGAACAGAATTGTAAGGAAGAGTCATGTAATTACTTGCTGGGTTCATGTTACTAGACAGTGTGTCATGTGATTTGACTTGCTGGGTTTATGTTACTAGACAGTGTGTCATGTGATTTGACTTGCTGGGTTTATGTTACTAGACAGTGTGTCATGTGATTTGACTTGCTGGGTTTATGTTACTAGACAGTGTGTCATGTGATTTGACTTGCTGGGTTTATGTTACTAGACAGTGTGTCATGTGATTTGACTTGCTGGGTTTATGTTACTAGACAGTGTGTCATGTGATTTGACTTGCTGGGTTTATGTTACTAGACAGTGTGTCATGTGATTTGACTTGCTGGGTTCATGTTACTAGACAGTGTGTCATGTGATTTGACTTGCTGGGTTTATGTTACTAGACAGTGTGTCATGTGATTTGACTTGCTGGGTTCATGTAATTAGACAGTGTGTCGTGTGATTTGACTTGCTGGGTTCATGTTACTAGACAGTGTGTCATGTGATTTGACTTGCTGGGTTCATGTTACTAGACAGTTTGTCATGTGATTTTACTTGCTGGGTTCATGTTATTAGACAGTGTCATGTGATTTTACTTGCTGGGTTCATGTTACTAGACAGTGTGTCATGTGATTTGACTTGCTGGGTTTATGTTACTAGACAGTGTGTCATGTGATTTGACTTGCTGGGTTCATGTTACTAGACAGTGTGTCATGTGATTTGACTTGCTGGGTTTATGTTACTAGACAGTGTGTCGTGTGATTTGACTTGCTGGGTTCATGTTACTAGACAGTCTGTCATGTGATTTTACTTGCTGGGTTCATGTTACTAGACGGTGTGTCATGTGATTTACGTGTCATGTGACAAGTAAAATAATAGTTGATATGTCCGTGGAAGAGACTCAAGGTATTTGAAGGTGAGAAGATGAATTCCGAAACTGAAATTTTTTTGGCTTGAGGGGCTGTGACACTACTACAACCACTACTACTACTACTACTACTACTACTACTACTACTACTACTACTACTACTACTACTACTACTACTACTACTATGGGGTGGAGGGGAGGGCATGTACCCACCTTTGTGACACTCCTCCATGCAGGATCGACACACCCCTGAAACAACAAAGGGAAGGTGGCAGTGTCTGTATAAATGATGTAGACTTTTTTTGTAGGTCACAAACTTTCATGTCATGTAAAAGTCAATGACCTCAAAATCTAAGCCATATTGCAAGTAAGTCATACAAATTTAATAATCATCCAATCATGTCTCAAGTCAATGACCATCAAGTCTAAAGTCATGTCTCAAGTCAATGACCATCAAGTCTAAAGTCCATGTCTCAAGTCAATGACCATCAAGTCTAAGCCATGTCTCGAGTCAGTGACCATCAATTCTAAGCCATGTCTCGGGTCAATGACCATCAAGTCTAAGCCATGTCTCGGATCAATGACCATCACATCTAAGCCATGTCTCGAGTCAATGACCATCACATCTCAGCCATGTCTCGAGTCAATGACCATCACATCTAAGCCATGTCTCGAGTCAGTGACCATCAATTCTAAGCCATGTCTCGAGTCAATGACCATCAAGTCTAAGCCATGTCTCGAGTCAATGACCATCACATCTAAGCCATGTCTCGAGTCAATGACCATCAAGTCTAAGCCATGTCTCGAATCAGTGACCATCAAGTCTAAGCCATGTCTCGAGTCAATGACCATCAAGTCTAAGCCATGTCTCGAGTCAATGACCATCAAGTCTAAGCCATGTCTAGAGTCAATGACCATCAAGTCTAAGCCATGTCTCGAGTCAATGACCATCACATCTAAGCCATGTCTCGAGTCAATGACCATCAAGTGTAAGCCATGTCTCGAGTCAATGACCATCAAGTGTAAGCCATGTCTCAAGTCAATGACCATCAAGTGTAATTCCTGTGTGGTGTGTGTGTGTGTGTGTGTGTGTGTGTGTGTTGTGTGTGTGTGTGTGTGTGTTGTGTGTTGTGTGTGTGTGTGTGTGTGTGTGTGTGTGTTTGTGTGTGTGTGTGTGTGTGTGTGTGTTGTGTGTGTGTGTGTGTGTGTGTAATAGAACTCTATATATCATTCACTTACAATTAAACTTGCAGTCACAACAGGTGAAGTAGTCCACGGCCTGTAGAGTTGTTGACCCTTGTTGGAAAGTTGCCGCAAAGCACTGCTTCGGCCGATCACTGTCACATCGCACTGTGCCGTACAGTGCTATCACACTGCCGGGTTTCTGTAAACACAACACTGCAAGAAACATGCTGGCTGGTGGCACAATGCAAGAATACCAGAGAAAAAAAAAAAAAGGGGAGAGGGGGGGAGAGAGGAGAGAGAGGGGGAGAGGAGAGAGAGAAGAGAGAGAGAAAGGGTGATGGAGAGAGTGAACTGTCCTTGTAGAGTGTCAGTGTGCCATTATAAACACACACACTGTATAACCTACATCAACAGAACTTCACATAACCTTGAAATATATATTTATATATAATTTTTATATTATTGTACTATTTTCTTTCTTTGTATAATACATTATAATAGTTTTACAGAATTGCAATGATATTTCAAGCTTTTAAAGTGTTTTAAATATAGTGTGAATACTATATATATATATATATATATATATATATATATATATATATATATATTAAAATTATATATTCACACTATATATTTAAAAGCTTGAAATATCATTGCAATTCTGTAAAACTATTATAATGTATTATACAAAGAAAGAAAATAGTACAATAATATAAAAATAAATGATAAAACATCACAGGGCTTGGGGGACAACAAGCTACAAGTAAAGATAACAGTCTCCTTAGGTCTTAGGTGATTACCTCCAAACAGCCCAAACTTGGGCTAACGCAGGAGTTGTTCTTCTCTAGAATTTGTAAGTCCAATACAGGTTACACAGTTATCCCCTGTGTGGGATCTTTTACTTCCCCTGGCATAGACACCAGACAGAAGGGACCACCGGCTTTTAGTGTCTCTTCCGAAAGACACAGGCAAACGTGGGGTGAAGAAATTGCCTAAGTTTCGAAACGGCGGTAGGTGGGATTGAACCACCGTCCCCTCGATTGACAGTCCGGTGCTCTACCGCGCGACCACCACTCCTGAGCAGTAAGACAGGACTACGTACGACAGCAAACTGTAGCACAGGCAGGGAGTGTGATGGCAGAACGAAGGCGTCAGGATGCTGTAGGCCGTCAGCCAGGTCCCGGGCAACTTGTGTCATTTCTCTTACACTGCTCTTGGAGAAAGGTCTGCAGAAACACAAGCATCTGGTATGTAAGAAAACAGCTCAAGATTGACATAATAATAATAAGAATTAGGAAACTTCTATGTGCCTAAATCCTTAGAAACCAAGCTCAGAGGTGCATCAATATAAAGGGTTAACCGATCTCAGAGTCAATAAATAATTCCAGTCCAAATTGACTGATATGCCAGGGAGTTATTTATGGTGGTGGATAAGCAAAGTGGTAAAGCTAGGTACTTAAATTAAATGACGGCGGAATTTAGCAAATATTTTCAACTGATTTAACACCAGAAGGAGACGTACTCCAAAGAGTGGGAGCACCCACAGCACACACAGCACCCACTGCACCCACAGCACAAACTGCACACACAGCACACACAGCACACACTGCACCCACAGCACCCACTGCACACACAGCACACACTGCACCCACAGCACAAACTGCACACACAGCACAAACTGCACACACAGCACACACAGCACCCACAGCACCCACAGCACAAACTGCACACACAGCACAAACTGCACACACAGCACACACTGCACCCACAACACACACAGCACCCACTGCACACACAGCACACACAACACACACAGCACCCACAGCACCCACTGCACACACAGCACACACAGCACACACTGCACCCACAGCACCCACTGCACACACAGCACAAACTGCACACACAGCACACACTGCACCCACAGCACCCACAGCACACACTGCACCCACAACACACACAGCACCCACTGCACACACAGCACAAACTGCACACACAGCACACACTGCACCCACTGCACCCACAACACACACAGCACCCACAGCACCCACAGCACCCACAGCACCCACAGCACCCACTGCACACACTGCATACACAGCACACACTGCACCCACAGCACACACTGCACCCACTGCACACACAGCACACACTGCACACACAGCACCCACAGCACCCACAGCACACACTGCACCCACTGCACACACAGCACCCACGACACACACTGCACCCACAGCACACACTGCACCCACAACACACACTGCACCCACAACACACACTGCACCCACAACACACACTGCACCCACAACACACACTGCACCCACAACACACACTGCACCCACAACACACACTGCACCCACAGCACACACTGCACCCACAACACACACTGCACCCACAGCACACACTGCACCCACAGCACACACTGCACCCACACACACACTGCACCCACAACACACACTGCACCCACAACACACACTGCACCCACAACACACACTGCACCCACAACACACACTGCACCCACAGCACACACTGCACCCACAGCACACACTGCACCCACAGCACACACTGCACCCACAGCACACACTGCACCCACAACACACACTGCACCCACAGCACACACTGCACCCACAACACACACTGCACCCACAACACACACTGCACCCACAACACACACTGCACCCACAGCACACACTGCACCCACAGCACACACTGCACTCACAGCACACACTGCACCCACAGCACACACTGCACCCACAGCACACGCCCTGGTCCTAGCAGTAGTTTGACTTTGGGGACAAAAAGTAAATCAGAACTACCTGATCGAAGCAGGACAGACTTTCTTACAGTCAGCAATGAATGTAAATACGATGGCTGCTTACAGGAAAGTGCCTGGTAAGTATAAATAAATTGTCATCGAATAAAGCACAATCCAGGACTTTCATCACACAATGACAACAAACAAGTGACTTACAAACTTGTAGGTTTGCCTTCAACCGTATATGTTCTCAAAAGGTTCACTCAATAAGACACTTGTAATGCTTATTGTGTCCAGAGCATCAACATTTCACCAGAACTCTTCCGTTCAAAACGCACCATATTCCTTTGAATCTGGAGGGTCTGGCTGTGTGTGTGATTATGGCGCTATATAAATATAATATTTAACTGATTTATTATTATTATAAAATCAGTTTCTTACCCAAAGCAGACAAATGTGAGGTCATCTCCAAATTCGACAATCTTGTCACCGCGCGAGAGCATTTGGCCTTCTAGTACGTGTTTGATGTCACTGATGCTGCGAAATGACACGTCAACATGATTCTGATCATGAACAAATGCTTCAAATGCAACAATTTCACTGAAGAGAAACTGACTAAGATAATGATTTGTCATGATAAGTGAAGTGACAGGACATACACAAGATGAACACGTTTAAATATAATACAAGTGAAAATGTATAATATTTGCAAGCTGTAAATTCAAAGTAATTTACCTTTATATGAATTTAACCCTGATCAATATACATATTACAACATTTATGTTACATTTATTAGATCTGCTATTTCTTTATTGGAATGATAACTAGCTATCATAATTGAAATAATATCATGGAAGACACCAATGTTCAATGTGTTGCTTGTAATGTACACATTTTAACACATACGACAGTTAAAACAATGGCTGCATTGAATGTGTTGATAATTTTATTTAGATTTCCACAACAATACATTTCTTGAATAAAACGTGCTTGGTTATATCATGAATAGTTTCTTTAAATGATCCTTTGGAATATTCCATAACTACACTCAAGGTACAGAGGGGGGAGAGACGGGACATTGATTGTAGGGTCGATCAAATAATTAACATTCTAAGTCGTAATTACCTCACATTGCATATGCCATTTCCCATCTAGTAAACATACACTGAATATTCTATACAAACAGCAACAGTAAACTGTGTACATGAATACTGGCAGTGGTATTTTCAGTTCAACTACTCTTTTTTGAAATAAGACAATTAATATTTGTCAGATACGTATTTCCCCAAATCTCTGTACAGTAATTAAATAAACTACATAAGAATATGATAAGATACACCTACAATTCCTATCAAGCAGATAACTGCTTCTATGCAATACAGCTGTACTTGTTGAAAGCTTAGATTGTGTGTATTCGATATTACCCTTTCAAGTTTATTTAAGTTTATGTAGCACAACACTGTTAATATGTGCAAAGCAGAACTTTGGTGAAAGTCACCTGTGGTGAGGCTGCAGAACTACATCAGGAATCTGAATGCCCTTGTTCAGCAAGGTCAAGGTGACCTTGACAGGAAGTACTGTCAAGTCGGGAATGTGATCACTTAGATATCTGCAAAGTAGTGTTTAATACAAGTTCATTTAGTTGTTGAACCATAGAAATCATTTGTTTAAGATGGTAAAATATTGTAGGCAGTTTCCACAGAGGATACACTAAAACATAGTTGTGGCTTATTGCTATTGAAGTTTAAGAGTTTGTAATCCTTAATGTGTGTGTGTGTGTGTGTGTGTGTGTGTGTGTGTGTGTGTGTGTGTGTGTGTGTGTGATGTGTGTGTGTGTGTGTGTGTGTGTGTGTGTGTGTGTGTGTGTGTGTGTGTGTGTGTGTGTGTGTGTGTGTGTGTGTGTGTGTGTGTGTGTGTGTGTGCGTGCATGTGTGTGAGCACTTGTGCATATATGAAAAAACAAATTAAAACAATTTAATTAAAAAACCTTTCACGATTTTGTTTTCGTGTGGATCTTGATTACATGTGTGTAATGAGGACATGAGACAAGTCACAAGACTAGATCATCCTGGCTAGCCAGGGGGCGTTCACTACACTACTCTACCCTGGCATGTTGTCCCCAAAGCCGGGAAGTGAGCGTAGTCAAACTATAAAAATATACCAACTGACTTCGCCTGCCTTGGGAACAACGAAAGTACCCCCCAATTTGAAGACAATTGGTGGGAATCCCAAAATATCACCCATTCGCACCGTAAACATTGCTGACAATGAGAGCAGAGTAAGGCTAAATCAGCCAAAATGATCACATGACCTGCTGCTGACTACACTGCTACTGGGCGATTTCATTGGTTGAGCTAAACAGTGGAATATTTGCCAGGGATAAGCCCAGGACAGTGACAGCTGTAGTGACGTAATCAGCTGCAGCGACCCCTGGTGTGCAAAGGATGGACTAGATACGTGTAATATCTTCAAAGAAGAGCATTCAACTAGAATAAATAAAACCTTAGCCTTAAGTTTTCATTTAACAGACTGACATACTTGACCACGGGTTGCTCTACCTGTCGTATGTGTCAGCCAGCAGCTGTCCACAGTTCGTCAGCTCCGACTCCAACGCCCTCTTCTGGTCATCATTCTCAGCAGTTAGTTCGTCAAGGCGCCTGTTTGTTTCTGTGACGATCAACAACACCAAACTGACAACTTACACAGCTGTGTTGTAGTTGGCAGTCCCCAGTAGAGCTACCATAAAGTACTTGACAGACACAAGTCATGGACAATGCCTGCTCACTACAGGGAATGATCTGTCCACTACAGGGAATGATCAGCTCACTACAGGGAATGATCTGCCCACTACATGGAATGATCTGTCCACTACAGGGAATGATCTGTCCACTACAGGGAATGATCTGTCCACTACAGGGAATGATCTGCTCACTACAGGGAATGATCTGCCCACTACATGGAATGATCTGTCCACTACAGGGAATGATCTGTCCACTACAGGGAATGATCTGTCCACTACAGGGAATGATCTGTCCACTACAGGGAATGATCTGTCCACTACATGGAATGATCTGTCCACTACAGGGAATGATCTGTCCACTACAGGGAATGATCTGTCCACTACAGGGAATGATCTGTCCACTACAGGGAATGATCTGTCCACTACATGGAATGATCTGTCCACTACAGGGAATGATCTGTCCACTACAGGAATGATCTGTCCACTACAGGGAATGATCTGTCCACTACAGGGAATGATCTGTCCACTACAGGGAATGATCTGCCACTACAGGGAATGATCTGTCCACTACAGGGAATGATCTGTCCACTACAGGGAATGATCTGTCCACTACAGGGAATGATCTGTCCACTACAGGGAATGATCTGTCCACTACAGGGAATGATCTGTCCACTACAGGGAATGATTCTGCTCCACTACAGGAATGATCTGCCACTACAGGGAATGATCTGTCCACTACAGGGAATGATCTGCTCACTACAGGGAATGATCTGCCCACTACATGGAATGATCTGTCCACTACAGGGAATGATCTGTCCACTACATGGAATGATCTGTCCACTACAGGGAATGATCTGTCCACTACAGGGAATGATCTGTCCACTACAGGGAATGATCTGCTCACTACAGGGAATGATCTGTCCACTACAGGGAATGATCTGTCCACTACAGGGAATGATCTGCCACTACAGGGAATGATCTGTCCACTACAGGGAATGATCTGTCCACTACAGGGAATGGTCTGTCCACTACAGGGAATGATCTGTCCACTACAGGGAATGATCTGTCCACTACAGGGAATGATCTGCCCACTACAGGGAATGATCTGCTCACTACAGGGAATGATCTGCTCACGACAGGGAATTATCTGTCCACTACAGGGAATGATCTGCCCACTACAGGGAATGATCTGTCCACTACATGGAATGATCTGTCCACTACAGGGAATGATCTGCCCACAATCTGTCCACTACAGGGAATGATCTGTCCACTACAGGGAATGATCTGCCCACTACAGGGAATGATCTGTCCACTACAGGGAATGATCTGTCCACTACAGGGAATGATCTGTCCACTACAGGGAATGATCTGTCCACTACAGGGAATGATCTGTCCACTACAGGGAATGATCTCCTAAGATGATCCACTACAGGGAATGATCTGCCCACTACAGGGAATGATCTGTCCACTACAGGGAATGATCTGTCCACTACAGGGAATGATCTGTCCACTACAGGGAATGATCTGTCCACTACAGGGAATGATCTGTCCACTACAGGGAATGATCTGCTCACTACAGGGAATGATCTGTCCACTACAGGGAATGATCTGCTCACTACAGGGAATGATTTGCTCACTACAGGGAAGGATCTGTCCACTACAGGGAATGATCTGCTCGTGACAGGGAATGATCTGCTCACGACAGGGAATGATCTGCCCACTGCAGAGATGATAGAACTGTTTCCAATATGTATGAAACCCATGTTGTGATCACCGGCAACAAATCATATTCGCTTGTTGGCACCACAAACTAATGTCACAATCAACAATGTGCATGTGGCTTCCAACAAGCTTCACCTTGCCAAGACATACATCACATCACATGACTGACATTTGCCAGATTACTACTTATATTTTGTTTAATAAATGTTTCCTGATAATAAATATTATACCTTATGTTCCTTTTGCAAATAAAAATACTTCCAGCCAGAATTTCAACAAAATGCACAACGGACACACATGTGCAGCAGCCATTTTGTAATAATCTTGATGGACCTCGTTGTTAGGCAACAGGTCATGTGACAGCCAGGTTAATCATGTACCGACCTTCAGCAGAAAAGCCCTTTGACATGAGTTTGTCTATCTGTTCTCTGTGCTTCTGCTCCAGCTCATGTCGCCGATTCTCAAAGTCCTTCTGTAAGTCCTACAAGTGACAGTAGCAATGGGTGAGTTCTGTGGAAATAATGGTCAATAGTAATTGAAAAACAATACTGCTGTAGTATTACGTTAACTATTTCAGATGCTGTGTTCACTGAATACTGCATTCTCATGGCTGTCTAGGTTTGACAGGGCAACTCAGGATTTGAATCCAGGTTCTCTTGGTCGAGAGTTTGAGGCACTAGTCACTGCACCCTTACTAACATTTGTGTATACTTTTTGTTTGACATACTCAAAGGCAGCTGTTTGTTCGATGATTTCCATAAAAGTAAATAAACAATTGACACAAGAGAGCAAGGACATTAGGCATTGCGAATTGTTGCAAAACGAGTTGGAATTCGATGGGCAAAAACATAAAAACAAGAATGGATCTTTATCTGAGAGATGGTTGTCACTACCTAGTTGGGGCTACCACTTTACCTGGTGATACTTCAGGTGGGCGGCCAGTCCAACCCGCAGGTGCTCTACAGAGAAACAGCACAACATCAAGACAGATCAACTTGCTATAATATGGCCAATTGCTACTAATATTTCACTAGCAGCAATAATGAAAGATTTTTCAATTCCATGCTCAAACTTGTACCTTTACGTTCTTTCATAAAGCTTCCAGAAGAAATGTATATAATTCTGCTTGAAATGTAGGAACATTACCAACTTGAGTCTTACAGCCATTAAATATGGCTTAAAATCAGAGGTTTTAAATGAATTGCTCATCAAAGGAAAGCATATGTTGCTGCCTAGAAAGATGTTTGTGGTTAGTACAATTACTTGTCATAATAACAAAATGTTCCTTCATCAAAACAACCACAATAAAGTATAATTAATCCTGGAAAAATGGCAATAGACATATTAATTCATGTGCACACACAGGCTCGTAAAATGTAATGTATGTGTGTGCGTGTGTGTGTATATCAGTAACACAAGCTGTCCAGGGTGGACCAACACGTCTGTCATTCAATCGCAATCGACAGGAGACAACACACAATATGGACACTAAATTGAGCCAGACCGCCAGTAGGGCAGTGAGATTCATTAAATCATTTTGTAATTCCAAAAAAATTGCCAGATGACTTACTGGAATGGAGATAAACAGAGACACTCATTGTGCTAGCCACTGGCAGAACTGGGCACTACAAAACATCCTCTATCTGTGCTGAACTGGTGAGAAAATAACAGTGGATATTTTAAACTTAGGTCTTAGTTTATTTGTTTATTGTATAAAAAGACTACTTACTTTTTAGCAACAATTCAAGTGTTGATAAGTTATTGTCTTTTGTCGAATCAGTTTCATCCCCACTGCTTCCAGCGTGACCAGCTGAAATAAGAAATAAAATGTCTAAACATCATCACATTTCTATGGATCGACAAATTATAACAGAGACATTTCTACCTTTCTAACAAAAAGAAATATTATTATATATAATGTAATGACCACAAGTCTAAGACTGTGATCCAGCAACACATATTTTGATTATAGTGCTGTCAGAAATGAGTTTTTATTAAACATAATCCCCCCAAAAATCTATCAGACCTCACACCAATGTTTGTTGCCTTAAACAACCTTAAACTGACTTTAAGAAAACTATCAGAAGTGGGCAAATTAGAGGCTGGTGCAAACAAATGTGGGTGTGTACTGCACATGGTAATTTAAAAACATTATCAGAAATTACAAAAAAAAAACAATTAAATGTGAATTATATGTGGGTATATTATGCACAGGATCTTACAGCATCACGTCTAGCAGTTATGTTTGTATTGTTTTCTAATGTGATTAATTAAAACTGATTTTTAATAAGTGACATAAAAGTAAACTATCCTCACTACGATTAGCATATTGTAGGAAATCAAATTTTGCTGAAAGCAGACCATAACTACTTGTCATGTTAGAACAGTTACCTGAGTCAATGAGTCTATCGAAGTAAGTTTTCTCAGCGATCTCTTTCTCATCTTTAACTGTCTCTGAAGCAGAAAAAGTCATCATGACTGACACACCTGAATAACACAATCTTATAGATATTTATATTAATATTTAATAGGGTACTCAATGTAACAATAACATTTAATTTTACACAATACTCACCACAGTACCTACCAATAGCTTTGCCTGGGATGAAACCAATATTTTACTTTGCCGATATCACAGCGAGTCAAATTTTTTTTCAGGGTCTGCCAGAAGTTTCAAGACTAAATTAATTTGTTATTTCAGTGTTGCAAATTTAATTACTACTAATTGCAGATATAAAATGCAAACTTTAAAATCATTACACCCATGTGACTTCCTGTTGACAGTAGGTACACAGTTTCTTAGCCATCCCATCCTTATGATGCAGTATAGTGCAGTGCAGTGCAGACACACACACACACTCATACACACACACACCAACACACACACTCATACACACACACACTCATACACACACACACTCATACACACACACACTCATACACACACACTCATACACACACACATCATACACACACACACTCATACACACACACACTCATACACACACACACACAGTAAGTACATAAATCAACATGAGACATGCACTCACTCATGAGACTGTCGAACTGGTGGTCACGGATGAGGTCAGAGCATCGAGGTACGCGGGCGTTGCAGCAGGGACACTTATGGTGTTGGTTGACACACTCACGAATACACTGCTCACAGTACCGGTGACCACACGGAGTCAAGGTCGTGTTCCGCATCTCATTCGCCATACACACGGGACAACTGAAGTAGTCGTCCAGTGCTGCCACCTACAGGGGCATAGACATCGGTCCACTTATCAGATTCATGGGCAAATGCGATTATATTTGAATATATCTGCATCAAGTGTTTTTGTATTTATCTAAATATACCAGTTTTGCATGTGTTTGTATCTTGCTACTTTACATATGGAAATATTTAAATTTTATCTATTGTGTTTCATCAAATACATGTATTGAATCGGTAGTTCTCAAATTGTGATCATGATCCGCTGGGGGATGTTTGGCAATTTAAGGGGGTCATCCCATTAACATATGTAGTGTGATTTACTAGATATGATGCATTGATGGAAGCATCCGTAATTGCTTTGTCTCTTTAAAAATGATAACGGAAAAGAGACATCACACTACAGGTGTGTTGGGCAGTCTAGCGTACCTTTTCCAAATGATGATCAGTCATATTTTGGGGAGATAAATACTGAAAAACATGACATTTCTAAAACGATACTGCTCACAATGTAATATTCTGTGTTGATATCATACAAGAGGTAGCAGAAGAAATAGAAAAGGTAATCAATATTCAATGCTGCTATGAATGGACAGATACAGCGCTTTAAATAAATAAATCATATTTTCATGACACCAACTTAAAAAAGATGAAGAGTGCCTATGTAATAGTCTGTGTTCTTAAAGTTGGATGCTGAGATTAATTAAATTGGTACAGCTGTAACCTCAATTACGTTTTGATATGAACTTCACTAATGAAAATATTTCTAGAATTTCGCCCATGTTTGTCGATGGCTGTCCAGTTGCAATGTTGCAGAGCTCAACCAAAGAAGAAATACAACTTTTACTACGTTGGATCTGTGAATTTCTACTGTTTGGGTGATGAATAAAGCTTCATTAGTCCCTTTTTGGAGAAATTCACAATGGCCAATTGTAAAACTGGATTCACAATATGTTGGTGCCTTTGACATGTTGGAAATGATATAAAACCTCAGACCTTGCAGAAGCACATGATAGCATGGGTCAACACTTTAATGCTTTAGCTTTAATGTGTAAGAGTTTGGATAGCTATTTAACTGAGGTGATTGGTAGGAGACTAGGAGGTGTTGTAATGCCAGAACATGCAAATTTGTATAAGCAACTTCAATAATTGTTTAGAAAGAGCGAGAATTTTTTGGTAATATTTTTTTTTAATTACAGATATGTAAGTGTGTGTTTTATAAAATGTTAATCATGCAAGTTAGATATGTGAGAAGTTTGGTGGCTCTGCCTCTTGTTGCATTCACAACGTGGCGTTGCTGTTAATCATCACTCACAGTGGATGGTTTGGTGGTACACTGACTGAACAAATTCGTCCACACTAAAAATTTATCAATTACAAAATGGTTTCGAACACATATTCTGTTAAAACTGTGTGAACAACGTTGGCTATTAGAAATGTTGTTTTGAGTGAAGTACCTTAAACAATTTACTGGTAAAATAAAAATCTTGTAAAATATGCCAAAAGAGTGCATTCCACCTGCGCATGTAGTATGGCTAATGCATGTCACGTGAAACAGTGTGATACACAGGCTGCGTTTGACATAACACAATATTTCAGTAACACTGTCACTGACAATCATAAATACTGACTCAGTAACTGAGTAAGTTAGTTGGACTTGGTCGTGACTTGGGCTTGGCGTCATAAAGTAAAAACACACCCTTTCCTGGAGCAGTTTGAAAACATTATACTACTTTTGCTTTGCCTCTGTATCCTTGGCAGGTCGTCTATTACTTTGACCACACCTTCATTGTCATTGTCAAGCATGGATATGAAACGCGTCATCATCATGTTGTGTCTAAACTAGTAAACAACGGGATTATCGCCCAGCTCCGTAATTGTTTGTTTATTTACCGGAATTTGCAGAGGCAATTCGTCGGTACTCATTGTCGGAATCGTATTTCAGACGACTGTCGTGATGAAGGCTATTACACGTTTCGTTGTGTATCTGTTACAAAAAGGCTTGCTATAAGTATATTAAATATTATTTGCGAAAAACGAAAGCCCTATACCGAACGCTCACTTCCGCAAGTTGTGAGCGTACTACTGTCATAATGACGGTAGAGGTCAGCACTCAAATCGGGATATGGTCGGAATGCTCCTCTGCCTGAATGCCCCAAACGCAATGCACCTGCTGCTTAGTCGCAACTGTTTGGTCGCAATGCTCCAACCAAATTTTAGTCGCACTGCACCAACAGGTTGGAACAGCGTGGTCGCAATGGTCCACTTTTGGACGGAATGCCCCACTTCGGTGATAATCGGTTTTTAGGATAACAATATACTATTTTATCTATTATAAAAAGGTAGGATAACAACTGTTTTCATTATTTATTGCCATGGGTTCCAGTTGTACTTGTTTCCAGCGGCAATGAATAAATGAATCAACGAATCAACGAATCAACGAATCAACGAATCAACGAATCAATGAATCAACGAATCAATGAATCAATAATGAATCAATGATGAATCAATGAATGAATCAATGAATCAATATGCATATCAATATATATATATATATATATATATATATATATATATATATATATATATATATATATATATATATATATATATATATAAATTAACAACTTTGCTGAATATTTTTGCACAGTTGAACACAAGTGATTTAAAATCTATAGTCCGAAATCAGGATGACAATTTTTATTAAATCAACTTAATTTATATACAATCGTGTTGTTGTTGTCGCCATAGTTACGTAGTTATGTCCAAGACATGCTGTCATCTAGCGAATGGCGGTGCAACTATTGGGTGTCGAGATGACGCGTCAGTGCACATGTACGTCTGCTGGAGACACTTTATCGTAGATTAAAACTGTTGGAGTCTAGTCATGTATTCGAGTCGTTATTATTTACAGACGTGATCACCGATAACGAAACAACCATCTCTAAAATGTTCTTACAGCACAATGAAAGTAACCTATAGAAAGAAAAGATTTAAAATCATTCTGTGCGTGTTTTATGTGCGTGGTAAACAGGCTGTTAATTACTCCGTCATTGTTTCACTGAGCAGATACCTCTGAAGCGAATACATGTAGCTAGATTGTTTGTCGGCAACTTGTTTACTACGACAGTAGGAAGGTGTGAAGGGACACAATGGTTTCAACAGCCTCTAACTCCGTCATTGTTCAATTGAGCAGATTCTGTTAGAATATGTATATTACAAGTGATCTTTTTCCACACAATAACGCAAACCCTTCACCTTGCATTTCATAGCTGCCAGGGAATTAATATTAGAAAATTAGGCAAACAGCAATTGTATTTTGGGGACGGTGTTATAATTACGACACCCAAAAGGCGCAATTATGCATCACACTTTGTGACCGAGTTTATATGCTAAACATTCCGATTATGATCGAGAACGAATACGATTATATATTTTTTTTTATATATTGCATATATACATAGTATGTTTTACATAATAAACACCAGTAAAAGGTACCCAGAGAGCAGTCACGGGTCTCACTGGAGCGTGCCTTAGAGACCCAGAGAGCAGTCACTGGTCTCACTGGAGGGTGCCTTAGAGACCCAGGGAGCAGTCACGGGTCTCACTGGAGGATGACTTAGAGACCCAGAGAGCAGTCACTGGTCTCACTGGAGGGTGACTTAGAGACCCAGAGAGCAGTCACGGGTCTCACTGGAGGATGACTTAGAGACCCAGAGAACAGTCACTGGTCTCACTGGAGGGTGACTTAGAGACCCAGAGAGCAGTCACTGGTCTCACTGGAGGATGACTTAGAGACCCAGAGAACAGTCACTGGTCTCACTGGAGGGTGACTTAGAGACCCAGAGAGCAGTCACGGGTCTCACTGGAGGATGACTTAGAGACCCAGAGAACAGTCACTGGTCTCAATGGAGGGTGACTTAGAGACCCAGAGAGCAGTCACTGGTCTCACTGGAGGGTGACTTAGAGACCCAGAGAGCAGTCACGGGTCTCACTGGAGGATGACTTAGAGACCCAGAGAACAGTCACTGGTCTCACTGGAGGATGACTTAGAGACCCAGAGAACAGTCACTGGTCTCACTGGAGGATGACTTAGAGACCCAGAGAACAGTCACTGGTCTCACTGGAGGGTGACTTAGAGACACAGAGAGCAGTCACTGGTCTCACTGGAGGGTGACTTAGAGACCCAGAGAGCAGTCACTGGTCTCACTGGAGGGTGACTTAGAGACCCAGAGAACAGTCACTGGTCTCACTGGAGGGTGACTTAGAGACCCAGAGAAC